>PISX010015402.1:0-49696 GCA_004024625.1 Mellivora capensis | reverse complement strand
ACAGCAACTTCTTTCAAGATATGTCTCCAAAGGCAAAGGAAACAAAAGCAAAAATGAACTTTTGGGACTTCATCAAGATCAAAAGCTTCTGCACAGCAAAGGAAACAGTCAACAAAACAAAGAGGCAACCCATGGAATGGGAGAAGATATTTGCAAATGACAGTACAGACAAAAGGTTGATATCCAGGATCTATAAAAACTTCTCAAACTCAACACACACAAACACATAATCATATCAAAAAATGGGCAGAAGATATGAACAGACACTTCTCCAATGAAGACATACAAATGGCAATCAGACACATGAAAAAATGTTCATCATCACTAGCCATCAGGGAGATTCAAATTAAAACCACATTGAGATATTACCTCACACCAGTTAGAATGGCCAAAATTAGCAAGACAGGAAACAACGTGTGTTGTAAAGGATGTGGAGAAAGGGGAACCCTCTTACATTGTTGGTGGGAATGCAAGTTGGTGCAGCCACTCTGAAGAACAGTGTGGAGATTCCTCAGGAAGTTAAAAATAGAGCTTCCCTATGACCCTGCAATTGCGCTACTGGGTATTTACCCCAAAGATACAGATGTGGTGAAAAGAAGGGCCATCTGTACCCCAATGTTTATAGCAGCAATGGCCACGGTTGCCAAACTGTCGAAAGAACCAAGATGCCCTTCCACTGATGAATGGATAAGGAAGATGTGGTCCATATACACTATGGAGTATTATGCCTCCATCAGAAAGGTTAATACCCAACTTTTGTACAAATATGGATGGGACTGGAAGAGATTATGCTGAATGAAATAAGTCAAGCAGAGAGAGTCAATTATCATATGGTTTCACTTATTTGCGGAGCATAACAAATAACAAGGAGGACATGGGGAGATGGAGAGGAGAAGGGAGTTGAGGGAAATTGGGGGGGAGTTGATCCATGAGAGACTATGGACTCTGAAAAACAACCTGAGGGTTTTGAAGGGGTGGGGGGTGGGAGGTTAGGGGAGCCAGGTGGTGGGTATTATGGAGGGCACGCATTGCATGGAGCTCTGGGTGTGTTGTAAAACTATGAATTCTGTTACACTGAAAAAAAAATGAAATTAAAAGAAGTTACATTGAGGATGGTCATATTAAATAAAAGCATATGATTAAGGACAGATGGATGACTTCTCAATCAAAATGGTAGAGGATAAAGAGATTGCTAATTCACAATTCTACATATAGCAGAAATTCTCTTCTAAATGAAAGAGAAATCAAGACATTTTCAGAAACACAAAAATGAGAGATTTATCAGGCATATATATCCAACAGATATATATCATATATATATATATATATATATATATATGATCTCCACATATAGTTTGAAACGTTTTTCAGGGAAAAAGGTGATGATATCACACTGAAGTCTTAAGATACAGAACAAAGGGTGATTATATGTACCTAAAAATATTCTGAACTTTTTTCAAAAGCAAATTACTTTAGGCAAAATACCATCATTTTTTAAGTAAAACAAATGATAAAAACAGCATAAAACATCAATGAGGTATGCAATTACGCTATTCATTTAAAATTAGAAGTACAAGATGAATTTTCAAATCTTTACAACAATCCATATTAACATAAAATAAATATAGCTAAAAGGACATAGAGAATATAAAATACAATTGGGAAAGTATTCAAAACACCTAAAAGAAGTTAGGAACACAGGAATAAAGGAACAAAGCACAAATGGGAAAAATACACAACAAATACTGACATGGTTGACTTAAACTTAATGTCAGTCCTTATATATTTTTAATGACTAAACACATTTGTCATAAGAGGCACAGATTCTAACACAGGGATAAAAATAACAGGACTGTTAAAAGAGGAAATTTACATATGTATGTGTGAAAACAGAGAAGCTGAAAGTAAAATAATAAGAGATAGTGCTATAGACAATGTTGTGTCTCACCAAAATTCATGTTCTAATTGTAATCCCCAATGTGATCTTATTGAAAGGTGAGCCTTTGGGATGTAATTAGGTCCTGAGGAGGGATTCCTCATGAATAGCATTGGTGTCAGTATAGAAGAGACCCTTTCCCCTTCTGACATGCGAGGACACAATGGGAAAATGACATCTATGAATCAAGAAGTGGGCACTCACCAGACCAGGAATCTGCCAACACCTTGGTTTGGATGTTCCAGCCTCCTAAAGAGAGGGAAAAAAGCTTTGTTATTTAAGCCACACAGTGTATGTCATTGTTAGTAACTGTCTGAATGGACAAACAGATTAAGATTCTCTGTAAAACAGAACCAAAGGGATACATACACATAGTTTTGGCATTTATTTGACACATAAGGAGCTGACTCATATGATTATAAAAGTTGACAAATCCAAGGATCTGCAGTTTGCAAGCTGGAGACCAGGAAGAGCCAATGATATAGTTCTAGTCTGAAAGAAGGAGGAAAGGGCACATGGGGGGCTCAGTCGGTTAAGCACCTGACCCTTGATTTCAGCTTAGGTCATGATCTAGGGTCAGGAGATGGAATCCTACATGGGGCTCTACACGCAACATGGGGTCTGCTTGAGATTCATCCTCTCCCTCTGCCCCTCTCACAACTCACACTCACTCTCTCTAAATAAATATTAAATGAAATATTTTTTAAAAAGGCGGGAAAAAGCAATGTCCCTATTCAAAGACAGGCAGGATGAGGGTCAGCCCGTTTGTTCCTTCAGGCCTTCATACAAATGAGGTGCACATTTGGGGAAGCATTACTCATTAATCTCATCCAACAACATCCTTGCAGATCCACCAGGAATAATGTATGACAAAATATCTGGGTACCTCATGATCCAGTCAAACTGACAAAAAAATTAACCATCACAATAAGCATAAAACAAGCTAGGATAGCTATGTTAGTATCTGACAATGTAAGTTTTAAGACCGTATTATCAGTGATAAAATAAGACATTCCTGGTGCACCTGGGTGGCTTAGTCAGGTGTCTGCTTTCAGCTCAGGTAATGATCCTAGGGTCCTGCTCAGCAGATTCCTGCTTCTCACTCTCCTCCCGGCTTGTGCTCTCTTGCTATCTCTGTCCCTATCTGTCTCTCTCTCTCAAATAAATAAAATCTTAAAAAAAAATAAGATATTACATAATGATAATTCACCAAGAAATTTAACCCTAAATGCATAGGCACCAAGAACAAGAACTTCAAAATATATCAGAAAATACTATAAAATCAAAGAAAGAGGTATATATACCTACAGTCATAACTGGATATTTTAACACACTTTCCTCAGTAACTGGTAGAACTCTGTAAGGATGTGATTTGAACCATATTACCAAAAATTTGACGAAATTGATATATTTTGTATGGTGATAGCACCTCTATCACTTTATTACACCACCAATTTTTAAATTATAATACTGTTGTCTATATTTGACTACATTTTGCATTAGTTCTCCAGGACTTATCTACTAGTTGCAAATTTGTACCTTAAACAACATCTAAAACTATTCTCCCACCGACAAGCATCAGTTAACCACCATTTTACTCCATTTTTTATGAGTTTGGTTTTTTTTTGTATTTTACATATAAGTGATATCATACATTATTTATCTTTCTCTGCCTGACTTATCTCACCACCATGACCTTGAGGGGCCATCCATGTTGTCACAAGTGGCAGGATTTCCTTCTTTCTTGTGGTTGAATATTGCATTTTACACACATATCACATTTTATCTATTCATCTACAGATGAACATTTAGATTGTTTCCACAAAATTGATGTTTATAAATTACTATACCAAACAATGGCATAATGCATATGCTTGTCAAGTGCACATGGAATATTAACCAATACAGTCCATTGGCTGGACCAAAAGACAAATATCTATACTTTTAAATGTAATAATATCATACAGAGTAGTTTTATAACAATAACAGTATTAAATTATAAATAAGAATAAGATATCTGGGGGCGCCTGGATAGCTCAGTGGGTTAAAGCCTCTGCCTTTGGCTCAGGTCATGATCCCAGGGTTCTGGGATCCAGCCCTGCATCAGGCTCTCTGCTCAGTGGGGAGCCTGCTTCCCTCTCTCTACTCTCTCTCTGCCTGCCTCTCTGCTGACTTGTGGTCTCTGTCAAATAAATAAAATCTTTTAAAAAAAGAGAATAAGATATATGCAAAATCCTAAATGTTTTGAAATTAAACCTCACACTTCCAAATACTACAAGGATCAAAAAAGGAATCACAAAGGGAAATAGAACCATTTGAGCTTGCTGAAGATGAAAATACATCATATTAAAATTTACAGATTGCAGTTAAAGCAGTGATTGCAAGGAAATGCATTGTAGAAGTCTGCTTAGAAAAATTAAAATCAGTGGTTTTTTTTTTTTTTTAATATTTTTATTCATTTGACAGAGATCACAAATAGGCAGAGAGGCAGGCAGAGAGAGAGGGGGAAGCAGGCTCTCCGCTGAGCAGAGAGCCTGATGCGGGGCTCGATCCCAGGACCCTGAGACCATGACCCTAGCCGAAGGCAGAGGCCCAACCCACCGAGTCACCCAGGCGCCCCTAAAATCAGTGGTTGATGTTGCCACTTCAGATACTAGAAACAGTAGGGCAAATTAAACACAACCACAAAATAAAGGAATCAAGTAACAACAGATAACATATCAAGAAAACCAACAGCATCAAAATAATGGTCTTTGAGATTTTAATTAAATTTATAAACTCTTAGTTAAGGCTGTTTGGAGATAAAAAAACAAAGAGAACTTACCATTATATTCAATGAAAGATAACACCAAAAATCAAATTTTCATTAAAAGAAATGTAAAGAAGTATATTTTAAAGAACTTTCTAACAATAAAAACTATTTATCTAAAAAAAAATAAAAGCCAACAAAATTGAAGTAGGAAATTGAACAGATAATTTCAACATACATACATCTATCAAAGACTGCTCTATTAGTTAAAAAAAAATCTTCCCACCAATATAATTCTACACCAAGAGATTCAATGGTAAGTTTTATCAATAATAAATGGAAGAAATCATAGCAGTTTCACACAAACCCTTAATAAAACAGAAGAGGCCAGAAGTCTTTTCAAATCATTTTGTATCTCCCATTATTACCCTCATATTAATGCCTGATAAAGACATTATCTTTGCTAACTCAGGCACCAAAATCCTTTGCAAATTAGCAAATGAAACTCAACATCCTATTAATGCCATGTATAAAACTCAGTGTATTTATCCCTGGAATACAAACTTGGTTCAGCAGTTAAAAATTAACTGTAAAACAGGATAATGTAGAAATATTGTGTCATCAATGCCATACATATATTTGAAAGTATTTGAAAAATTCAATACAAACTATATTAATCTTATCAAATTTAGAATTGAAGGCATTTTGCATTCATCTCTTACAGGACTTCTATGAAAAATCTGAGTCTAACATTGAACTTAATGGTGAAATAGTAGTGAATGTTTTCTCCTAAGATAAAGAAGGTATCTATATGGACTTCCACAACTTCTATTCCATATTGTACTGGAAATATTAGTCATACAGTTAGATAAGAAAAGACACAAAGGGTATGAAGTATAAAGGAAGAAGTTGAACTCTCATTATTGGAAGATAACATGATTGGATATAGAGGCAATCTTATGAAATCTATACGTAAACATTGTTATGGGTTGAATTATGTCCCTTAAAAATTCATATGCAGAACTCTTAAACCCAAGTACCTCAGAATGTTTTCTTACTCAGAAATAGGGTCATTGCAGGTGTTATTAGTTAAGATGAGACCATACTGGAACTAGGTAGGTCCCCGATTCTTTATGACTGGTAGTCTTATAAAATGGGAAATTTCAACACAAGCATGCATAAAAAGATAACCTCAAGTGAAATTGAAGTTACAATGCCGCAAGCCAAGAAACAGAATCTAGGGAAGGTCATGGAAAGATCCTTCCTTCACGCCTTCAGAGGAATTATGACCCTGCCAACAACTTGATCTTGGACTTCTGGCCTCTGGAACTGTGAGATAATAACATTTTTGTTGTTTAAGACACCCATTTTGTGATACTCTGTTATGACAGCCTAAACAAATGAAACATAGCTCCAAATATAGTAAGTTTTATATTTATTTTCCCTCTCTCTCTATTGATCTATCTACAGATAGATAGATTTATAGGTAGATATCTATTTCTATATCTATATCAATTCATCCCAGTCAAAATCTCAGTAGCTTTTTGAAAAAAAAATTGCCAGGCTGCTTCTAAAGTTTACAAGAAAATGAGAAACATCTCAAATAACTAAAATGATATTTTAAGAGAGCAACAAAAGTATAAGGTCAACACTATTTCATGCCAAGATTTTCTATAAAGCTACAGTAATTGAAACAATGTAGAATGAATGAAGAGAGAAAAATATTGAGAAAAGAGTTTCCAGAAATAGACCCATTACCACTCAAAGAACAAACCCCAGTCATTTGTTATATTCATGGTTTAAGTTGGTGTTTCCCAAACTATATTCTATAGACCATTACTCTGTAGGATGCAAATACATTTTAATAAGATTTTTTTTGAAGATTTTATTTATTTATTTGCAAGAGAGAGCACCAGTGAGGAGAGGGTGAAGCAGGCTCCTGCTGTGCCAGGAGCCTGATGTGGGTGGGGCTTGATCCCAGGACACTGGGATCAGACCTGCGCCAAAGGCAGTGGCTTAAATGACTAAGCCTCCCAGGCACCCCAATTTTAACAAGATTTTTTTAAAAATTAATGAGCAACTAGCTTTGGAAGACTGGGATAAAATAGCAACATAGGTTTCCTTACTGAAGGGGCTAATAGGACCTTAATATGTAAATGTACAATTAAAATCTCTAAAGAATGTGTAGGGCTTCCCAATTTTTTAAGCTTTGGAAAATGTTCTTGTCATCTTATCCCGTGGAAGAGTATTTCTTTGAGAAACAATGGATTAGTGTTGTTAAATATGTACAGATGGGAAAACGAATGGTCTCCTCAACAGTGCTGGGAAAACTGTATATCCACATGCAAGAGAATAAAACGGAACACTTATCTTACGGCCCGTACAAAAAAGGACTCAAAACAGATAAAAATTTAAACATAAAACCTAAAACTGCAAAACTGAAAGAAATCATTAAAAATTCCTTGACATTGGCTTTTTTGTGGGGATTCATAATCCCTGGATAGGTAAGAGTTAAGTGAGATAAGTCTCCCGAGGTGAGACGGATTGAAAAGCAAAGGAGTGCCTGGAAAACTGGGTCTCCTTTAAAGTTTCTGAGTTGAAAGCAGCCAGATCTTACTGTGGCTCAGTGGTCTCACCTAGGAAGCAAATGTTTAACTTAGATGAAGAACACACTCACCTTATGATCACTTATTCATCAGACCCTTAGCCTGCACATACATCATGAACACTGCTTATTTTAATCACACATTGCCCCATATGTCTATATCTTAATTATCAAACTCCAATGTTCCTTTTTATTCTTCTGCCCTTACTTGATGTACTGATAAGACCTGCAATAAAATCAGAGACTAAGTCTGGCTCAGAAACATTTGCCACTAGAGCAACCAGTCCCCTTGCCCTCTCCTTTCTCTCATTTAGGTGTCTGGACTAATCTTTTCATTCACTGCCTCAGGGTTTGCTGGCCAAACCCAATAGGCCTTGGCAATGATTTTTGCATATGACATGAAAAGCTCAAGCATCAGAAGCAAAAATAAATGATACCACATTAAACTAAAATCTTCTGCACAGCAGAAGAAACAACCAACACAAGAAAAGGGTAACTTATGGTTTGGGAAGAAATATTTACAAACTGTCTATATGGTAAGAGGTGAATATCCAAAGTATATAAGGAGTGTATATAATTCAATAGCATTAATCAAACAATACAATTTTTAAAATGAGCAAAGGAACCGAGTATGTATTTTTCCAAAAAAGAGATACAAATGGCCAATAGGTACATGAAATCATCAGTGAAATGCAAATGAAAACTACAGTGAGATACCACCACATTATACCTAGTTAGAATGCATATTATGAAAAAATAAAGGACATCAAGTGTAAGAATGTGGAGAAACTGGAACACTTGTGCACTCTTGATGGGAATACAAATTTTTACACCAGCCATAAAAATTAGCATATCACTTCCTCAAATAACTAAAAATAGAACACTGTACAATCCAGCAATCCCACTCCGGCCATACACCTGGAGGAAATACAATCAGTACCCCCAGCAGATATTTGCACTTCCATGTTCACTATAGTAGTATTAACTATAGCCAAGATATGAAAATAAACTAAGTACCTGTCAGTGAGTGACCAAATAAAGAAAATGTGGTGTGTGTGTATGTATGCATGTATGTATGTATATGTGTATTTGTGTATATGTGCATATATATGATGGAGTATTATTCAGCCTTAGAAAAAAAGAGATATTTCCATTAGCAACAACATCAATGAACATATACTAAGTGAAATAAGCCAGACAGAAAAAACAGCTGATGATCTCACTTATATTTCGAATCTAGAATGGCTGAATACAGAGAAGCAGAAAGTAAAACGGTGGTTACCAGAGGGAGGGAAGAGGGGAATGGGAAGATTATGGTTAAAGAGTACACAGTTGCAGCCATGTAGGATGAGTATGTCTAGAGATAATAGCCAGCATGATGATAATAATGCAGTACTGAAAACTGAGAATATGCTAAGATAACAGATTTCAGATATTCTCATAATGCACCAAAAAATCGTAACTATGTGAGGAGATATGTTACTTGACTGTAGTAATGATTTCACTATGTATATCAAATCATTGTATTTTGCTCAAGCATATACATATTTTTGAATAAATACACTATATATAAACTACTCAGAACCTTCCAAGACATGGCATAAAAGTAAGCTAAACTGAAACAGGAAGAAACAGAAAATTTCAACAGACCCCATAACCAGCAAAGAAATGAATCAGTAATCAAAAATCTCCCAAGAAATGAAAGTCCAGGACCAGATGGCTTCCCAGGGGAATTCTACATTCCATTTAACACTTTTTCAAACCTATTCTTCTCCAACAGTTCCAAAAAATAGAAGTGGAGGGAAAACTTCCAAACTCATTCTATGAGGCCAGCATCACCTTGATTCAGAAACCAAAGACCACACTAAAAAGGAGAAGTACAGGCCAACATCCCTGATGAACATGGATGCAAAAATCCTCAACAAAATACTAGCAAATTGATTCCAGCAGTACTTTAAAATAATTATTCACCATGATCAAGTGGGATTTATTTCTGGTCTACAGGGGTGGTTCAATATTTGGAAATCAGCCAATGTGATATGTCACATTAATAAAAGGACAAGAAACATATGATCCTCTCCATAGATAAAGAAAAAGCATTTGACAAAATACAGCATCCATTCTTGATGAAAACCCCCAACAAGCAGGGATAGATGGAACATATCCAACATCATGAAGGCTGCATGCGAAAGACCCATAGTTAATGTCATTTTCAATGAGGAAAAAAGGTGAACTTTTCCTCTATACTCAGGAACAATACAGGGATGTCCACTCTCACCATTGTTATTTAACATAGTAGTGGAAGTTCTAGCCTCAGCAGTCAGACAACAAAAAGAAATAAATGGCATCCAAAATGGCAAGGAAGAAGTCAAACTGTCACTATTTGCAGACAACATGATACCCTATGTAGAAAACGTAAAAGACTCCATCCTAAAATTATTATAACTGATACATGAATTCAGTAATCTCACAGGATATAAAAAATCAATGTACAGAAATCTGTTAATTTCTATACACCAATAATGAAGCAGCAGAAAGAGAAACCAAGGGATAGATCACATTTACAATTGCACCAAAAACAATAAGATACCTAGAAATAAACCTAACTGAAGAAGTAAAAGATCAACTCTGAAAACTATCAAATACTTATGAAAGAAACTGAAGAGGACACGAAGAAATGGAAAAACATTCCATGGTTATGGGTTAGAAGAACAAATTTTATTAAAATGTCTAACCCACCCAAAGCAGTCTACACATTTAATGCAATCCCTATCAAAATACCACCATCATTTTTCACAGAGATAGAACAAACAATCCTAAAATTTGTATGGAACATCAAAAGACTCCAAACAGCCAAAGCAATCTTGAAAAGCAAAGCCAGAGGCATCACAATTCTGGATTTCAAGCTGTTTTACAGAGCTGTCGTCATCAAGACAGTATGGTTCTGACACAGAAACAGGCAAACCAGTGGAACAGAATAGAAAACCCAGAAATGGACCTACCACTGTATTGTCAGCTAATCTTCAAAAAAGCAGGAAAGAATGTCCAAAGGAAAAAAGACAGTCTCTTCAAAAAGTGGTGTTAGGAAAACTGAACAGCGACATGCAGAAGAATGAAACTGAACCACTTTCTTATACCACACACAAAAATAAACTCAAAATGATAAAAGGCCTAAATATGAGACAGGAAACCATCAAAATCCTAGAGGAGAACACAGGCAGTGACACTTTGGCCTTGGCCATAGCAACTTCTTACTAGACACATCTCCAGAAGCAAGAGAAAAAAAAAAAAAAGCACAAATGATCTAATGGGACTTCATCAAGATAAAAAGCTTCTGCACAGTGAAGGAAATAATCAACAAAGCTAAAAAACCTACAGAATGGGAGAAGATATTTGCAAATGATGTATCTGAGAAAGGGTCAGTATCCAAATCTATAAAGAAGTTATTAATCTTAACACCCACAAAATAATTCACTTAAATGGGCAAAAGACATGAACAGACATTTTTCCAAAGAAGATATCCAGATAGCCAACAGACACATGAAAAGATGCTCAACATCACTTATCTTCAGTGAAACGCTAATCAAAACCACAATAAGATACTACCTCATACCTGTCAGAATGGCTAAAATTAACAACACAGAAAACAACAGATAGTGGTGAGGATGTGGAGAAAGGGAACCCTCTTACACTGGTGGATCCATTCTGGGAAACAGTATGGAGGTTCCTCAAAATGTTAAAAATAGAACTACCCTACCACCCATCAATTGTGCTACTAGGTATTTATCCAAAGGATACAAAAATACAGATTTAAAGAGGCAAAAGCACCCTGATGTTTATAGCAGCACTATAACAGTAGCAAAATTATGGAAAGAGGCCAAATGTCCATCAGCTGATATATGGATAAAGAAGAGGTAGGAAAAAAAAAAAAGAAGAGGTAGGAGATATATGTAAACACACACACACACACACACACACACACACACTGGAAAATTACTCAGCCACAAAAAAGAATGAAATCTTGCCATTTGCAACAACATGGATGAAGCTAGAGTGTATTATGCTAAGTGAAATAAGAGAAAGACAAATACCATATGATTTCACTCATATGTGGATATTAAGAAACAAACAGATGGACATGGGGAAAGGGAAGAAAAAAAAAGAGGGATGAGGCGCATGGGTGGCTCAGTTGGTTAAGTGTCTGCCTTCAGCTCAGGTCATGATCCCAGAATCCTGGGATCAAGCCCTGCATCTGGATCCCTGCTCAGCGGGGAGCCTGTTTCTCCCTCTGCTCCTTGCTTGTGCTATCTCTGTCTCTGTCTCTCTTTCTCAAATAAGTAAGGAATATCGTAAACAAACAAACAAACAGGGAGGCAAACCATAAGAGACTCATGAGACTCTTAACTATATAGAACTAACTGAAGGTTGATGGAAGGAGATGGTGGGGGTTGGGCTAAATGGGTGATGGGTATTAAAATGATAAACCACTAAATTCTACACCTGAAACCAATTTTAGCCCATGTATTAACTAGAATTTAAACAAAAACTTGAAATAAACAAAATAATTTAAAAAAGAAAAAAGTAAGCTAAACTCTACTAGTAAATACATTGTTATGACAGATTTTGAATTATGATTCAATTTAAATTGGGAATATTTTTAATAACTTAAGGGAAAATAATCACGTAGGTGAAAATTTTATAGATATTATGCCTAAAAAGTATTACTACCTGTCTTTTCTCATTAGTATGCTATGTATTAAAATAGAACTTGTTTATATTATTGCTGTTTGCTGTTAGAGGAGGCAAAAAAAATCAACCACAATCTCACATGTTCTAATAATGTTAGAAATAGCTGTTCAATGTAATAAAATTTTTTCCATCTAAATGATACCGTAATTCATTAAAATGGTATTTAAATCATTATTGTTTTTGAATTATTGTTTAAAACTAATTACTTTATGCTATAAGATATTTGATTAAAGACAAACTATTTAGCATATTTGAATAAAATGTGCTTAACCTGGTGTGTTCCCCTGGTAAAGACCAAACCATATTTAGTCAGGAGCTCAACCAATTACACAAAAGTATTCACTCAGATGGTTTGAAAGAAATTACTGAAAACTATATGTAATAACCTCACGTACTCACACTCTGAATAATAAAATTATTACAAGTATCTCAGCTAGTAAATAATTCTGATGGTAGGAACTTATTATTAACACACTTATTGAGTGTGTTAAAAACCCATATATACACTTTTATAAACTTTTCCAAATGTTAAAAACGTTCCCCACTCATGTATATTATTCAGAGAAGTTCAAGGACAGTGTAAGAACTAATCTGGGAATGAGATCGACTTTCAGAATGATTGAAGTTTTCTAAGATTATATTGTCGTGATGATGGCAAAGCTCTGTAAATAAGACCACCTTTAAAATGGATGATTTTTATGGCATGTGTACATTATAGTTCATAAAGCGGTTTTTAAAAATAAACCAATCAGGCAAACTTTGACTAATTGTGCCTTTAAGATGCTTTTAAGAACACTGGGAAAAAAATCTGAACCATCAAAAAATGAGGAGAATCTATTTGGGCATTAAATATTATTGCTTGTATTGTCATTCAGAATATTTCCCCTGTATTGTCATTCAGAATATTTCAAATATCTTGTTGTTTTGAATGTTTTTTCTATTGTTGCTACTGTTATTCATATTGGGTTTGGTGACTGTGCTACTGCTGGCAGAGAAATGCTGAGAAACAATATGCTATCTCTTGGTGAATAAAATCAAGCCATTGACAGGTACTGAAAAGTGTTGCATAGGCATCAATTAAGAGACACCTGTGCATACAGGAGATTTTTTATGCTTTAAAATTTAATTAAATCTTCCATATCATCTAAATAACAGATGATATGATAGCAGAAAATGTCAGTCTAAAATTGTCCTTCCCATCTATGAATTATATTACTTTTCATGTATTTATTGATACTGAGGTACCTTTAATTTGTTTTATGTTTGTTTACACATTTATCTTATTTCTTCCATGATATATGAGCTCATTGAGGGCAAACAGATGCACTCTATTTATCTTTATAGCTTTTAAAAACTCCTGGGGCGCCTGGGTGGCTCAGTGGGTTAAAGCCTCTGCCTTCGGCTCAGGTCATGATCCAGGGGTCCTGTGATCGAGCCCCACACCGGGCTCTCTGTTCCGCGGGGAGCCTGCTTCCTCCTCTCTCTCTCTGCGTGCCTCTCTGCCTACTTGTAATCTCTGTCAAATAAATAAATAAAATCTTTTAAAAACTCCAGAAAATTCTGCAAATAGAATACTCAGTAAACATACGTTATATTAATCTAAGAAACTCCTTATAAAGAAAGCATATGGACCATTCCTGCTGCAATATGCTTAGACCTTTAAAACAATAAAAAAAACAATAAATTCAGGATACTTACCATTTAAATATAACTATTTTTAAAACATTTTTGTGACATATAAATGACGATTTGATTAGCTTTTACTGTGGTTTGGTTTTAAATTTTGGAATATTAAATAATTGCAAAACCAATTTCCTCATTTTTCCTAATTATAAATCAAAAATTATTTGGAAGACATCTTATAGTCCTTTAAAAAGAACCTTAAGTTAAAATAATATTACACTGACAATAGAAGTAGTATTGAAATTTTAAAGTAATTTATCCTAAGTTAACTATTTTCTGAATTTAAATTATGAGGAAAATTGTTTCCCTATTCCAATTCCAGCATTATATTTTGTGTGACATCTAACAGTTTATGTTAATCCAATAATTTTGATTTGCATACATCAAATTGATTTATGAAATGCTTGAATGTCAGAAAAATTCATGTCAACAAATAGCAAATAATCTGATTTACTGGTATTACAAATTATGTTTTGAATATAGATTTCTACATATTTTAGGTATCTCAAGGAAAGGATTTTATTTCTAATATAATTATATGAAGTAGGTTTATAAAAATTATAAATATCAAGTCAAAATTACATATATTTTTAAAACAGGACACTGCAGTTTAAATCAATCAGATGAAAAAGTAATATGACCATTAAGACAGACACAAATGCCTAGTCCTTGGGAGTTAAGACTTTACCTATGTTATGAGGCAACATACTGTGTTCTACTCAAAAGGCAATATCCTGGAGATATATGAAAACAGTCCATATATTAAATGGTATAATCAGGTATTTTACAATTATGTTTGCATGTAAGGGTATGTAGATTCAGTAGTTTACCTAATGTCTCATAATATGTCATACCATTGTATATTTTACTTCCTGAATTTCAAACTAAGTAACAAACCAAATTATAGTTTTAATTGGTATTTTCACAGCCAAATGTTAAAATTCTGGCTCTTAAACATACATTTTGAATGTTAATAATGTCATCACTGCCTTTGAATTAAATAAAGTAATATTCACTACTTTATTTATGGCTATGAATATTACCATGAATATTACTAAGGCTATGGGTATGAATATTACTAAGGAGAAAATCCAGTTCTGCTGTGGCACTGAAATAAAACACACTGGGGGTTATTATTATTTAATTGTAAGACACATTGTAATGAAAGCAAAATCATCTTGACATAAATTGTTAAATTTCATCTGGGTATTAGATCTATGTGCCATACCTACTATGTATCTGGGTATCTATGTACCATAGACTTACTTTCTAATGAACTTTTCATCTTGGTTCTGCTCTAATATCCCATTAAGTAATTATTTAATTACTATTAAACATTTAGAGGTTATTTCTACTTTATAGAATTTTATGTAAAATTTCCAAGTTGTATTTTTACATCTGCATTGGACAAAAAAAAATCACTTTAATGCCCTACAAAAAACGGTGAATATAATTTATTTTATTTACACATTTAAAAATTACATGTGTAATCCAAACATTATTTTAAAATATTAAAAATAAAAATCTTTTAGTAATTGTGTTTAAAAAGATGAATAAATCATTAATGAAACATTTATTAAAACTTAAATGATTAAACCAATCAATCTTTCAGGGCACCTGGGTAGCTCAGTCTGTTAAGCATCTGCCTTCCGCTCAGGTCATAATCCCTGAGTCCCGGGATCAAGTCCTGCATCTGGCTCCTTACTGAGAGGGGAATCTGCTTCCTCCCTTGCCCTTCACTCTGCTAGTACTCTCTCTCGCTTGCTCTCTGTCAAATAAATAAATGAAATCTTAAAAACAAATCAATCTTTTTTGGCAGTTAATATGATTAACAATAAAACTTGATCTGTTTGGTCTAGCATCATTTTTATTCTTGGATATAAAACAAAATCCTATAAATATAGAACTAGAATACAGGCCACTGAGCTATAGAAAAAGAAACCATTCTGTTTATTCTCAGTTTTCAGAGGAAGAAACCACAGTGGACCTTACTGTCAAATATACACACTTAATTCATGGGCCGAATTTATGTCTCTTTTCATATGATGGCAAGCTGGGCCTGAAAACTTAAGTAGGAATCTTCTCTTTTCCTTAAGGATACAGCCAAGTGAGGGAAAGAAGGAGAAAAATATGCTCATTTCTGATATCGTCTTGTCCCTTCTTGTCTTTTTAGTAATGAAAGCAACGTCAAAGCAAGTGACATTTCTATCTTCAAATGAACTTCCATTTAAAATGGCTTCTTCATGCACAGTCCCGACTACCTCTCTAGGTTAAAAATCATGTATTCCTGAAGCAAAAATTTTCACCTAACATTTGTGGTGCCTTCACCTGGATACAGTAGAAATGGCAGAAAAAAAGAAAGGATAGGATGGGTGACATTGATTCTACTCTCTCTCTCTCTTTTTTTTTGAGGTAAGTGCATATCCATGAGACCACCACAGTCTATGCCATAAACATACCCATCACTTCCCAAAGTTTCCTCCAACCTCTTTATTACCATTTGTGTGATAAGAACAACTAACATAAGATCTACCCTTTTTGTAGATATTTAAGTATTCAAGGCAGTACTCGAGGCTCTATGCTGTAAGGTAGACCTCTTGGTGTAGACATTATAGAAAACATTATAGAAGTTCTTCAAAAATTAAAAATATAATTCCCATATGATGCATGAATCCCACTTTTGGGTGTATATCTAAAACAAATTGAAATCAGGATCTCGAAAAAGTATCTACACTCTCATGTTCATTGCAGCATACAATAGCCAAGAAGGCAACAGAAACAAACCTAAATGTCCATCAGTGGATGACCAGATAAAGAAAACATGCAATAAACTTACCTTGGAATATTAGTCTTACAAAAGAAGGAAATCCTACCATTTGCAACAAATGGATGAATCTGGACAACATTATGGTAAATGAAATAACCCAGACACAGAAGGCAAGTGCTACATGATACCACTTAGCTCTCCTCTGTTGTTTCCAGTGTGCACGTCCTGTAGCTTTTTTGTCCCATTTATCTCTAAGGATTTCATACTTCTGATAATATTATAAACTGTATAATTATTTTGATTTCAGTTTTAATGATTTGTTATCAATATAGTATTGGTATTTGTATCTTGATTTTGTATCCTGTAACCTATTATCACTTACTAGCTTCTTATGTATTCAGTTAGATTAATATGTAGAATGTTCCGTACAAATAAAGATAATTTTTTTGTTTCTTTCCATTCTGTATCACTTTTATTGGTTTTTCTTACCTTCCATGCCAGCTAGAATATCTGGAGCAATGTCAAGTAAATGTGGTGAGAGCAGACATTTTAGCCATACTCCTAACCTTAGAAGGGGCAGTTTTTCTCCATATTTAAATATGATGTACATAAATCAATGTCGGATTTTGTCAGATGCTTTTTCTGGATTGATTATAATAATCACATGGTTTTTATTTCCCAGTATGTCAATATGTTAAATTACATTCATTAATTTTTGAATATTTTTAAAACCCTGTATATTATATCATTTTTATATATTGTTGAATTTCATGTGCTAAATTTTACTGTGGAATCTACTTACACATATTAGGTTACATGATTTTATCCCCAAACTCACTGTTCATTTTTTTTTAATTCTCCTTCCTCTCTGTGTTTACTTTTAAGTACTTCCTGTTGTTGATGTCTTTAGGTTCACTAATGTTTTCTACTGCAGTGGATTGTCTGCTATGAATATGCCATTCAGGGAATTTTTCATCTCACATATTTTAGTTTTTATTTCTAAGGGGTGTCACTGTAACTTCCATTTTTTCCACTTAATTTTTTTAATATACTGAATACAGTCATAGAAACTATTGTAATGTTCTTATCTGTTAGTACTAAAATGTATTTTAATTCAGAAGTCTGTTTATAGATTTATCTTTCTCTTCATTCTGAGTATTTTCTTATATTTTGAATGGTTAGTAATTATGCATAATAGTCATGATTCAGACAACTTGAATTTTATTTTCTTTGGTACTAGTTAGTTTTGGAATCCTATAAATGTTCTGGTGTGTTGTTTGGAATTCAATAACTTAGTTAGAAACAGCTCAATCCTTTGAATCTTGTTTTAAAGATCTATTAGGAAATTCCAGAATAATGCTCAGCTTTAGGCTAGTTATTCCCCATTCATCAACTAGGAATTATGGTATATTTACTCAATTCTTAATCTTGAAGCTTTCTATTTTAGCTGTTGGGAATTGACAATATTCCTGGCCCCATGTGAATTCCAGGCAGTCTATATCCCTGAAAACAACTAGTATCTGTAATCTCTGTAGCCTCCAGTAGCTTCTTACGTTCTTGGGCTAATCTGTATTCTGCATATCTTCTGAGTGCTGTTTCTGTGAAGGTATCATTATCCTAGTTGCTTGTCTTGCAAGTTCTAGACTTGTTGACCTACCAGTACTCTCAGCTTCAATTCTTCATCTCAGGGACATAGCTGGGCTTTGGGTTCTCACAACCTAGAACTTCATTCAAGATAGTAAATTTGGCTGTTCAAGGGGTTCACCTTGTTTAACCTTGTTTATTTACTATTTCATCTCATTGATTTCTGCCCTCCACTGCCCAATATCTAGTGTTCTTAAAACCACTGTTTGGTTCATTTTTTGGTTGCTTCAGACAGTAAAGCAAACCTAGTCCCTATTATTTTATCCTCACTGAAAACACTGCTACTATTTATTTAAAAATTTTTGCATTAAAAAATATCAATTCCTACAAAGACTCAGATATTTAAATGTAACTAATAACAGCCTCTCTGTCTCAAATATACTTTTACCAACATGACAGTCTTGAAAATAATGACTTTGAGAAAGTATTTCTTATTCGATTTTTAATATATCTTTGGTAATGTAGTCTAACCATGACAAAAAAATAAGTGAAAGATGAAAAAATTCAACATATACTTGAAAAAATATCCTAGGGTTATACATGGATTTTATTTTATTGATTAGGTTAAAAATAGAAAAGGGAATATTGTCCTTTGGTAAAGGTAAAATCAATATAAAAATGAAGTGCTCTTAATGTATGATTAAATTTATCTATTTTTATCTAACTTTATAAAAAATCTTTAATATTTAACTTGTTTCTTTTTAATGTTGTTCCAAAGTAAATAGGGTACATACAACTGACATATTAAAGGTGACACAGATGTTCTATTTCAGAAATTTTAAAGACAAAGCATTTTTTATATCTGTCATTTCGCTTTTTCAGGATGGGAATAAAGTAAGAATTAGAAAGTACTTGTCTTCTTCTGATACGGAGTTACCTCCATTTGTAACAGAGAACAAAGATGCTCTAGTATCTTTTGAGTAGTGGCAGCACAAAGAAAGACTGTGAAACAGGTGACATTTGGGTTCAAGTCTTTTTTATCACCTCTTGTTAATACCACTTTTTACCACCTTCTGTTTTTGCTCTTTCCTCTCTAGGTATAATGTACTCTGATCACAAACAGATCTTCCTAGGCTTAACAGTGTAGAATCAAAACATGGTACTAAATAACCACTTAAAGTTCCACTGACAATAAGACTGTGCAGAAAAGAAACTTTTAGGTTAAAGCAGTAACACTGATATAATAAAATTAGAGAAAACTGACAAGGATGGAAGAGATTATTTTTAGTTGCCTTTTTTCTTGTACATATTCAAGTGAAGTATTATATGTAATTCAGTATTACATTATATGAATGTAAATATAAGTAGAAGCCATAGGACTACTTGCTACTTCTCAAGGTTTTATGAAATTATTTATAGTAATCACAGTAAAGTATTTTATACTTATTCATTATTAATTCGTCTATAAAATAATTTTAATGAATCATTTCATATAGAAGAAATCAGAGGAGAAAAGTTTAAAACATATTTTGTGTCCTGATATTAAAAATCCTTTCTGAGAGATTATCTGGGGGACAAAAATTTCTTTTCCAGAGTCTACCATATATGTTTTTCTTGATTTCACTAAACTTTATCTGGCTCTTAATATTCTGTTAGCAAATCAGAAGCTAAATAAGAATCTGAAGTTATCCTAAAGCAGGGACCTCTTTTGAACATTAATATGCTGAAATATATAACTTAGGCTCTGTCCTACTTTGAATTATTCCTTGTGGATTTTTTAAAAATCTATGTTAATATGATATAGATAAAAAAAATGAGATGTTTTCTGTATTTAGTCAAGGCTTCCCTATCACCCCTCATAAAAACCCAGTTAATATTTTATGAAGAAAGATAGAGAAATTATTAAATATCCCTTAGGCACCTCTGAATATATGCTTTTGTATTTGTATTAACTGTCTCAGATACAGACCTCCAATTACAATGTAGAGCATCTCTTTGCTTTCTTTATTAATACATAGATAGAAAATTTTGAGAAGCCAATTAATCTCAAAAGATACATAGTGTTAAATTAGAATTGATATTGAAATGATAAATTTATTTCCCAACAGCCATTTTAAAAAATATATATATCTTTAAGAACAATGGCATAGTCTAATCTCACTTAAGATAAATTTTAGATTTTATTATTTCAAATATTATTTCAGTTCATCATATTTTTCTATAATTTAAATGATAAAACATGCCCTGGAGGAAAACTAAGTTCCCAGTCAAATCAGACAGACCAGCCTTCTGAAACACACTGTTATGTTAATATTTTCTCCATAAATTTATTATGAATAATGATTCATTTTCTTTGGAATTAAGAAGCTATAATGCAGTTCCATTTGTCTTCCTGGATAATATTCTCTTTCTCTTGTTTTTTTAGCCTCAGTCCCCAGGCTATAAAGAGACACTACCTAATGAATTTTTATTTGGTAACTCTACAAACTTCTGAAATTGTAGAAACTAAATTCATGTTACCAGTGAAAGTGCTGGATGCATATATACATACATACAGATCTATTTTTATAAGCTCCAAGTAACTAGTATTTCTTCTGTCAACCAAATCAAAGGTGGTAAACATTAGTTTGATATCTTGATCTTATAAAATCTGGGTTTGGTGGAGATGGCTAAAATCTCATTATATTTTGCCCCTTCTCATCAGGTTAAGATAGAATTCTTAATTGTTTCACTTTAGAAAGTACACTCCTGACATAAGCTTCTTATTCTGTGATAGTACTCTCAGAGCTGAGAATACACTGATGTAATATTTATGAAGGAAACTGATGACCACCTTTTTTGTATTTATTTTTTCAAACTGAATAGTAGCCCTGATAGTAAAAGCAAGGCTCAGTGGTGTTCAATATACTAGCCCCATTTAACTTACCACATGCAACCTAAACTCACATACCTATATATTTCAGTAATGCCAACAGTGAGGACAAAAGAAAAGTATACAATGTTCTCCACAATCAAAGTTTACAGATTTCCTTTACACTAAAATCATGATCAACAAAATGTAATTTTCTTGAGTATTTCTTTCTTAAGATGCAATTACATTTTTATGCATCACTTACATTTGAATGTTGTATCCATTCTGTAAACTGAATTCATCCTAAAATTTAGCTGATTATAAATCTTCCATCTAACCCCACAAGCTCTTGCTGTCCTGAGTTCCCTGGCAAACCACTGACTTCTATGTTTTTCCCTATCTGGATTATTCTCTTAGTGCTTTAACATTAAAAATCACAAATACATGAAAGACTAGGGACTCTGAAAAACAATCTGAGGGTTTTGGAGGGGCCGGGGGTGGGAGGTTGGGTGAGCCTAGTGGTGGGTATTATGGAGGGCACATATTGCATGGAGCACTGGGTGTGGTGCATAAACAATGAATTCTGGAACACTGAAAAGAAATAAAATAAATTTTTTGAAAAAACACAAATAAACTTTATCCTTGTAGTAAATTGACCAATATATTTCCAAATGTTCTAAAAATAAGTAACAAAAGAACAATGGAAAACTTGCAAATACATGAAAATTAAATACTATGAAACAGCCACTGGGTCAAAAAGTCAAAAGGTAAAAATATCTTAAAGCAAATGAACAAAAATACAACACAGCAAAAACTTGTGGACTACAAAAAAAAAATGGAGTACTAAGAGGGAAATTTATAGTGAAAAACACATACATTAAAAAAGAACTCAACCAACCTACCTTTACACCTCAGGAGTTAAAAAAAGACAAACTAAGCCCAAAGTTAGCAGCAAGAAGGAAATAATAAATATCAGAGCATAAATAAATGAGAATATAAAAACAATAGAAAAAAATGACAAAACTAAGAGATAGTTTCTGAAACAATAAATAAAACTGGCAAATCCTTAGCTAATTAATGAAGATTAATGAAGAAAAAAAGACTCAAAAAAATAAAATTAAAAATGAAAGAAGAGATATTACAATTTGATGCCACAGAAGTAATGAAAAAAATCACAAAGGACTATTATGAATAATTATACACCAACAAATTAGGCAATCTAGAAGAAATGGATACATTTCTGGAACACACAGTGTACCAAGACTCAACTGAAAAGAAACAGGAAAATTTAACAAACCAATAACAAATAAGGAGATTAAGTCAGTAATCAAAAGCCTCTTCAAAAATGAAAGCTGAGGACCAACTGGCTTCACAAGTGAATTCTACCAAACATTAAAGAAGAATAAATACCCATCATTCTTAAACTCTTCCAAAAAAAAAAAGGAAGTACTTCCAAACTCATTTTACGAGACCAGCATCACCTTGAAAAAGACAAGACACCAGACAAAAAGCAAACTACAGGCCAATATCCTAATGAACATGGATGTAAAAATATTCATCAAGATATGAGCAAACCAAATTCAAGAGCATATTACAAAGATCATGCACCATGACCAAGTGGGATTTTTCCTTTGGATACAAGGAAAGTTCAACATATACAAATCAATAATCATATAACAGAATTAAGAATAAACACCACACAATCATCTTAATAGATGCGGAAAAAGCAAGTGATAAAATCTAACACCCTTTCGTGAAAAAAAATCCTCAACAAATTAGGTATACAAAGAACTTAACCTCAACACAATAAAAGCCATATGTCAATATCCCACAGCAAACATCATACTCAATGGTGAAAAACAACTTTCTGTAAGATCTCAAACAAAGCAAGGATGCCCGCTTTTGTCACTTTTATTCAACATAGTACTGAAAGTCCTAGCCACAGCAATTAGACAAGTAAAAGAAAAATCATCAATTATTTTCTTAAAATATCTTATGTTTACCCTTCCTTTTGTATTAGAATTGCCACTGCATAGTCTAGGATCTTAATACTCCCTACCTAGAATACTGCAATATCTCTGCACTGGTGTTCCTACTGCCAAATCCACAACTCCTAGGGTCTCTTCCTTCCCTAGGATTAGACTTCTAATGCTAATAATATTCAACCTCTTAATTTAAAAAACTGTCATAGTACCTATCATGTTGCAGATTAGAGGTCATGTGATTCTGCATTGCATTAATAATATGCGATAATCTCTCCTTATCTTCTCTATTTATCACCAATTTGTAACATGAGCCTTGTAATATGAGCAACCAAAGCCAAACCATATAGCCATTCACTGAAAATATACCTGTCTCCTGCCCAGTGTCAGACACAACATAAATATGTTTATAGATGTAACAATGTAATAGAAATTCAGAGAGACAAATACAGTGCTATAATCTTCCAATATTCTAGGTTGGTTTTGTTCTGTAAGTGTATTTTTTTGAAAACTCTGAACTTAATATGTGGGCTGTCAGCTTATACAACTCTAAAGGAGAAATTGTCACAAATAATGTATATGTTGTATTCAGATTTTAAAACTGAACTGCAGATGGGATAATCATGTTCCTTTGAACATACCAGACAATTTAGACTTCTTTCTTAAATTCTGTAACTCCACTTGCTGCAATTTTTCATGCTAAAAATCCCAAGATAAAAATAGACAACTAATGACTTAAGTAGAAAGCATATTTTGCAATACATCTCCAAATCTCCAAATTTCTGAATATATTCACATATTAATGCTATTATTGAATATAAATACTCAGTTTATATTCATAAATTCTATATATAATTTTGCTAGGAAATACTGTTTGATTTAAGTTTTAATTATTATACATCAATAAAAATAGCCATTAGAATCCATATTTTTGATGTTATAAATTATATTAATAAATCTTTAAGTGATATTTCATTGATCTGATCACTATAAAGTTTGTTTCATGTAAAGAAATAGATGTCATAAATATTTTGTATATTTAAAACCTGATAAAGTCGTCATATATCAAAGATGTATAAAATGTTCCTTATATTTCCCCGTTCATTTCCTAGTTGATATTTTAATAAAATAGTATAAAATGCTGGCATTTGAATACATTGTAGCAATTCCCTTCCACTGAGGTATTAAAACATAGAACACATCTCTTTAATAAATGTTTTATTATCTAACTCCACTGACACATGTTAACTGTAATATTTGAACAATGTACGAATAGCATTCTGTGAGATGAGTTGTTCCTAAGAACTTCTTAACACTCACCCTCCCTAGACTAAAGGAAACAGCGATGAATAAGGAGAAAGGGAAAAGCCTACCCATGTTTTCTACTTTGGAAGTATAAACTCCTATCTTTGTTAAATACAGATACAATGAACAAAGTGTCACACACACACACAATTACACAATTATACAGTCTATTAAATCAGCTACAAGGTCATATATCTGGCCTTATATGTACACTGTATTTTGTCTGCAATGTGAATTCTTTTTTAAAAAAATAAAGCTGATAGTGGTGAAAAATCTCTGTCATGTTTGTGGTGCAGTCTGCTCTAGATTCTCTGCTCAGAAGCCGCGACTTTAGGTCCTTGTGAATTCGATTGCTCTAAGTACCTCATTTAAGTGCTATCACAGTTTTCATCTTTCTGTGAATGGCTTATTTGACTCAGCGTAACATCCTCAAAATGAATGGATGTTGAAGTATGTGTCAGAATGTTCTTCCTTTCTAAAGCTAAATAATGTCTTATCGTATGTATATGCCACATACTATTATCCATTCATCCATCGATGGACCCTTGTGTTGCTTCCATTTTGGCTAGTGTGAATAATGCTATGTTCCTTGTTGCACTATCCTTAAGGAAATCATTTTTTTTGTTAATTCTACACAGGTCTACACCCTTGCCATAAAGATGATTACATGGATGTCATAGGAGGAGATGTATAAAGGACAAACATTCTTTAAACTTGCCTTAATCCCAGTCAACATAGGAAAGAACTGATCAATCATGTATTTTATTATTACAGGTTATGTATGGAATTTTTCTGCCTGAAATTTGGAGAGCTGGAAAGTGTCTATTATTACACGGACTTTTAATGTCAGGGTCAAGTAGACACACACACACAAAAGAAAAAAATAATGTTTGTGTATTTAACCAAGAGTAATGCTATTTAACAATTAAGTTTCTTTTTTGCTTTTAAAGTACTGTTTTGTGGGACACCTGGATGGCTCAGCCAGTTGAGCGGCTGCCTTCAGCTCAAGTCATGATCTCAGGGTTCTGGGATCAAGCCCCACATTGGGCTACCTGCTCAGTGGAAAGTCTGCTTTTCTCTCTCCCTCTGCTGCTTCTCCCACTTGTGCTCTCTTCTGGCTCTCTCTCTTAAATGAATAAATAGAATCTTTAAAATAAATAAGTAAAATACAGAACCATTTACAAAAATAAATAAAGTATTGCTTTGTGTTTGATTCTGGATTGAATTTATGCTATATGTTATATTTCCCCAGTTGTACAGCCAGATAAAGCTTGATATAGTGCAAAAAATATGCACTAAATTATCACTATTATAGCAGTGATAAGCAGTGTTATCTTTTAAGATATGTTAATTTAATGTATAAAATTGGTTTCATTAAAAATGCTTAATCTTGTGAGTTGTTTCATTGTTTCAGAAAATTCCAATAAATAATAACAGTAGAATCAACATAAAAAACAAAATCTAATCTAAAATTTATTGCAGGGCATTTTCTTTTAAAGCCGTATCTGTGTTTATTACTTGTCATAAAATAAAAAATGGGAAGTGGACTCTGTGTAGTAGAATACTAAAGTATGTTTATCCGGAAATTAATATATTGAAACATATACCATTTTATGGAATTTGCCAATATGCATTTCAACAGAATTCCCAAAAAGTTTTATGAGAGTAAAGCCAACACCAAACCATCCTCATTCATAATGGGAACTCATGAAGTGTAACATATGAGTTACATGGCAGAGAATTCTACTTACTTGCTTACCATATATTTTCCATTACTTTTTCCTTTAGGAAACTAACTAAAGATGTGGACATATACTAGCTAATAAAGTTCTATTTTCAAATAGAAACTGTTGGATTTTGCTTCCCAGGAATCTCCTTAAAGAGTGCTAACTCTGCTGGGTACTCAGTGTTTCATCCTTACCTCTTGCTTGCAGTCTAATTTCACTTTTTTTTTTTTATCCTATGTAATTCTTTTAAACACATCATGTCAAACTATAAATTATATAGATGGGCAGTTAATGTGAGAAGCCCCCTAAAATTTACAAACTAACTGGTACTGAGTTGAGTTCTCCATTTACCTTTATGTACAGTTAAATGTAAACCATATTTTCACAGTTTTGAGTGTTTTATGAATAGATGCACAGTACCATGGCAGGTTTGCAATTGTTCCTCCTTTTTGCTTCTGAGAACGTGGATTTGATGACTACACCTACAAAGACTGTCTCATGAAAATGAGTCAGTCCTTATGTTTGGAAACTTATCAGAAAGACCACAGTACAGATAAAGAGAGACAAGATTCCCAATGATACCAAAGACTCCTTAAAACCATATCAACCCTGATCAGCCTATACTGGGATCCTATTACTTAAAAGCAACATTAAAAAAATCTACTGTATTAATTTTTGTTGTGAGTTTTTTATGTCATACAGAATAAATTTAATTCTAACTGATATAAAGTTTTGTACCTGGAAGTGTATATTGCAATTAACAGATCATCAACGATGGAACTGACTGAAGGGAGAAGATCATAAGGCAAATACTAAGCATTCAGAAATTGTAAACTAGAGAAATAATATTCTTGTGTTCAGACTGTTGCCTGATATATACTGGAAGAGGAAGATGACAAACCAATGTAGGTTATAACATCACAAACTCTGCTATCATAGAAGAAAATAAAAGCACGACACATGTTCAACGTTCTGTATTACTTTCAGTTGATAAACTGAAGTTAGAGCCAGGAGGAAAGTAAGCAGAGATCAAATAAATAAGCCTTGCAGAAACTATCTTCCAATGGCTTGCAGTCTAATTTCACTTAGACTTCATTAATTTGGAATCTAGCTTGGGTAAAATGATGAATTCAACTATATCTTAACCTTGTGCATTTATCAACTCCAGATGTTGAAGGGAAGCATTAGTAGTAGGTAACACTGGGGCCAAACCCTTTTAAACAATTTTCTTACCGTTCTCTTGCTATCTAACAGGCGTAAACACACTAGTGAAGATAGGAATAAAGTATGGCGTTCCTACTTGAGCCTGTTGTTTGAAATGTATTCAAAATAATGTAATTTTAATGAATAGGAGGAAGAACATAAAACTTTGTAAATAAAAAGTGAGAATGTTCAGGCTTCGCCATATCTGGATGAGAACTTTAGATATGATTAGTAATAGATGAAATTGTTTAGAAGAATGTACTAGACAATTTCTAACATTTGTAAATACTTTTATAGCCAATAATTTCTCTAAAGAGAGTCCACACTCCACTGAACCTTTCCCAGAAGAGGTGTGCAGCTACCAGAAATATATTTTCCACTGTCTATGACAGACATAGAAGTAATGATAAAAAGGAACATTCTGGATGGCAAGCCACACTGTGTGTGTGTGATCAATACACAGGGAAGGACTGGGGGAGGGGGACTGGAAAAAGAAAAAAGAGAATATAGAAGGTGAGGTGCATGACATAATTTATCTTATTAACTATGACAAAAAAAACCCGAAAACCTATGAAATAATTAGCACTTTTTTTTAACAGATTGGTAAGAAGTCCTAGAGAAGTTGAATAATTAACCCAAAATAAAGCTGTATATAAGTGGAAGAGCTAGTGGTGGCTAACTGCGTAAGCTATATCCTTAAATATATAAATTAAACTGGAAAAATAATAGTAAGTATTGCCAACTGATGAGACTATAGGTGATTTTTAAAAAAATATTATGGACTTTTTAATGTATAATGTATAATAGGTATGTATATGGGTATTTAATATTTGAAGGAAAATGAATTTATAAATACTTCTAGTCAGACTTATATGTGCAAACTTAAATATTCTAGTCTTACATTCTACTTTATGACTGTATTAATATGTGTAGTCATTGATATTGCATATATATATGAACATGATATATATACATGTGAACATTGATATTGCATATACATTGGCACATGAATTATACTAGGATGCCTAGAGATAGCACTGTTGACTAAAAATATGTTTATGGGGGTGCCTGGGTGGCTCAGTGGGTTAAGTCTCTGCCTTCAGATCAGGTCATGATCTCAGGGTCTTGGGATTGACCCCCAATTGTGCTCTCTACTCAGTGGGGAGCCTGTTTCCTCCTCTATCTCTGCCTGCTCTCTTCCTACATCTCTCTGTCAAATAAATAAATAAAATCTTTAAAAGGTATGTTTACATATTTAATTTACTAGACAGTGTCATCTAGATTTCCAAGGAACACAGTTGTTCCATATTATCCACAGCTATATTTAGAGTTTTACCAGTTAGGTAAGGATAAAACAGTATTTCTTGGTTTTTAAATTGAAATTTATATGGTTAAAAACTGAGGATATTTCTAAACATGTTCATTTTTTATGCATGATTCTTTTTCTTTAATTATCCATTTTAATATGATAATATTTTTGTGTGTTTTAAAGGAAATTTTATGGGGGTGCCTGGGTGGCTCAGTGGGTTAAGCCTCTGCCTTCAGCTCAGGTCATGATCTCAGGGTCCTGGGATCGAGCCTCACATCGGGCTCTCTGCTCAGCAGGGAGCCTGCTTCCCCTTCTCTCTCTCTGCCTGCCTCTCTGCCTACTTGTGATCTCTGTCTGCCAAATAAATAAATAAAATCTTAAAAAAAAAGAATAAAGAAAATCTTATGTATTCTGCTATCAATCCTTTCTTGTAATTTGTTGGTCACGTATGGATCGTTTTGATTGCTTTTTTCCAATTATTCGGTGTCTTGATTAATAGAAGTTCTTAACTTTAATGTCATCTAATATATCAAATGTTTTCTTTTTCATACATTTTTGCATCTTCCTTAGAAAGTCCTTCCCAGATGAATATATATATATATATATATATATATATATATGCGCTTAATTCCCATAGCAACAATTTGTAGCAACTCATATGAAGTGTTATCTACCAGAGAAACTGATTAGAGACTCAATGCCCAAGATTTTTATTGAGGACTGTTTACATTGACACCCTCTGCCTAGCATTTATCAAGATTCCAGACTCCCAGAAGAAAAGTGGATGTTTCACAAAAAACAGTATGTGCACAATTTAGGCACAGGTAACCAATCTAATTACAGAATGGTGGAATTTCTTCCAAAATTCAAGTTCCAGACAGAAGCCAAAGTTCAACCTTACAAGCAGCTTTTTTTTTTTTATTTTACGATTTTATTTATTTATTTGGCAGATGGAGATCACAGAGAAGCAGGCAGAGAGAGAGGAGGAAGCAGGCTCCCTGCTGAGCAGAGAGCCCGATGCAGGGCTCCATCCTAGGACCCCGGGATCATGACCTGAGCTGAAGGCAGAGGCTTTAACTCACTGAGCCACCCAGGCGCCCCTACAAGCATGCTTTTTTAAGGGTAGCAGTCTCAGGCCATCTATGTTAATATTTTTAGGGATGGGGACACATTTTGTCTTTAGCAATTTAATAAAAATAATTTTTTTCTTATTTACCTTTCTTCCTTATGTACACTGTCACACATGAAGCAATACACATATCCATCTCTCCTTGGAAGTGTCTATTTTAGGCTAGTTGATTGCCCTATAGTCTTATCTCTCTGACTGGATGAAGGAAAGTTATAAATTGTCCATTTTCTGACTTTTTTTTCAATTACAGTAGGAGTGATGCTGTTGTCATCTTTCCATGCTATAAGTTGAATGCAAAAGCACTGTGGATTTTAAATTTTCTAATATATTTGGACTTTTTAAATGTTACCTGTCAAATACTGACTTTTAACTTTGTTGTCCAATATTAAGAGATGAAGGTTAATAGAGTACTAATTCACTTAAATATTTTAAAGCTTTCTTATGGCTTAGCATGGGGACAATTTTTGAAATGTGTATTTTTTAATTGCTCAGTATAGAGTGTGATATGGCCTGTTAAATCAAACTACTAGTTGTCTTGTTCACAATATTTCTATCATTTGCATTCATACAAAAATATGTTAAAATAATTTTAATAAATGATAGTTATCAACATTATTTAATCTAATGTTGAATAGAAAGTGCTGATTTTCATGATGATAACATAGTAATACTATCAAACTATAATATAGAATGAATTCTCATTATTTGTGGACTTCACCTTTGAAAATGGCCTACTCAGTAAAATTTGTGCCCTCAAATCCATACTTTTACCACCTTCATCATTCATGGACATGCATATGCATAGGACTGTAACAAATTTTAGTTATCCAATAAGTATGTGTGTTCCCAGCTAAGGTCAAACAAGGATGCTCTGTTTTCTTGGTTCAGTTCTCATGCTGTCAAAAGTATCCTTTTTCTATTTAGTGCAATGCTGTTCACATTTGTGTTTATTGCTGATTTCACTGCTTAGAATGTTCCTTAAGCATAGTGTTGAAATGTTGTCAATTATTCCCAAATATAAAAGTCCTATGATGCATGTTATGGAGAATATATGAGTTACACTGCTGTTCACTGAGAGTTCAATGTTAATGAATCAACAATACATATTATATAAGGTGTGGTTAAACAGAAATACACATAAAACAAGTTTAGAGACTGGTTGATGTAAATATTATGACCAAAAGCTTGCAGGAACCTAACCTTGTATTTCCTCTAGGAGCAATGTGTCAGTGTTTACTAATTCATTGTTCACTGTAACTTCATAGAACATAATACAAATAATAAGAATCATATTTAAATTGTAAAATATTCCATTATAATGGTTGATTAAATTACACACTCCAAAAGAAGTAGGGAGCCCCTGATTTCCAATTGCTCTTAGTCCAGACAACTAGAGACAGAAATCAGTGTCATTTTTGAACAAACTTCCTTAACTTCTGAATCAATATTTCATTTTAACAACTAAAATTTAACCATAACATCTTGAGTTCATCTAATATCTGGTCCATACCCAAAATTGTCCCCCCAAAAATCTTTAATAATGGTTTGCTGAACCTTGATCTGGTCAATTATTATGTACATTATGATCTATACAATTATTATGTAAGTAAGTTCCATATGTTGGACAGTTTTTCATAAATGTTATGTTTCTTTTAACCTATAGTACTCCTTATCAACCAGATTTTTAAATTTATCCAGGTTTTGAAGAGAACAGACCAATTTTCCTTTTAAAAATTGCCAACCCAGGACATCTGGGTTCTCAGTCATTTAAGCAACTGCCTTCAGCTCAGGTCATGATCCCAGGGTCTTGGGATCAAGTCCTGCATCAGGCTCCTTGCTCTGCGAGAAGCCCACTTCTCCCTCTGCTCCCCCTGCTTGTGCACACACACACACACTCTCTCTCTCTGACAAGTAAATAAAATCTTTATAAATACATATATACATACGTACATATTGCCAAGCCTTCTGCACATCTTTGATTATTTCCTTGGGGTAGAGTATAACTCATTTAGTAAATACTTGTAATGTCTACATAAACTGGTTGGCTACATTCAAACTAAGAATATCCCATAGGTGATTCTGTGTATTTCTTATTCAAACACAACAGGAGAGCAAGAGACAAGCAATGTCTGGATGATACACTATTAACTATGTTGTATATAAATTTTATAATTTAAAACAGTTCATAAAGGCTAAGAAATTCCAAAAAAATGTATTTCTGATCATGCAATTATTTTAAGATTTTATTTATTTGTGTGTCTGAGAGAGTGTGTGCAAGCAGTGGGGAGGGGCAGAGAGAGGGCGAAAGAATCTGAAGCAGACTCTGTGTTGAGCCCGAAGTTGGGCTTGATCTCAAAACTGCAAGATCATGACCCAAGCCGAAACCAAGAGTCAGGTACTTAATCAACTGAGCCACTCAGACACCCTGATCATGCAATTGTGAAAGGTGGCATATTCACAGAGAAAAGACGGCTCTGATAAGTAGCTTACAGAACAATAGAAGATGACAAAAAATTTTATTAGGCCATGGCCCTTGCAAGAAATGCAATAAGGATGAAAGATTCCCTTTTCTTGAAACAAATAGTATAACATCAACAATAACAACAACAACAACAAAAATGCAGTAAAGAGCAGACAGTACAACAAAACTCTTGCCTTCACAGATTATGAAGGGCAAAACTAAAATTAGAAAGGGGCAACTGCAGGTCCTGATAAATGAGAAAGTATGGGAAAAAATGATCTAAGCATTTCAAATTAGATAAAAGTCCTAGGCCAAAGAATTTACATTCTTTATAACATTAAAATAATTTGTATATATGCTATCACAGAGAACACTGCAGAAGTGATTATCTTCCTTACTTAAGGAAGATAATATTTGAGAGGTAATTAAGCACTGAAGAGGAACCATACACACACATGTATATAATACATGTAGTACTCAGCTCTTATTTATATAAGGAGTTAAGGCAGGCAAGAATTAATTCAGTTTCCTCACTTGTGGAAGCTACATAACTAAGATAGTTTGGCCATGTATGAGTAAATCTGCATCAATTTTTATAATACAAAAATGAACTACTTTTTAAAAAGAGGAATAAACCACTAAAAATGAGCTATTTGGGGTGTCAAACCATAGATAATGAAACGTTAAAATTGAAAAGTACAATGAGGCTAGAAAATGGATTCATTAAAGAACTTACAACTTTCATCAAATTACACAATAAAGAAAAAATTTCTGCATATGGGTCAGTAATTTGACAATGAAGGAATCCTACAAAACTCAATAATAATATGTTATATTTTTTACATGAGATAGTATGCTTTGCAACGTAATTTAACTGAAAGCTCACAGAGAAAAACACGCAACAAATGAGGAAAGTAATCATGAGCTTATAAAAATCAGAAACATTGACTTCCAGGTACTATGTAAAGTACTTACTATGTAAAGTAATTCCTATTTCTAATCTGAGTATGTATTTAGGGAAGGAAGAGGGTATTTTTCATGAGAAAAATAGAACAAAAAGCCATTTATTTCAGGTAATTTCAGGGTAAAAAATATCAATCAGTAATTTTAGTTTTAATGGAAGATTTAGGAGTATCACCACATAAATTCAGAAGCTGTCAGTCTCTTCAAGGCCCCTTATCCTTCCTCTTTCAGAATGTTCCAGATGAAGCAAACTCTCCCCACTTCTTCCCCACATTTTTTCAGGCTTATGACTGTCCTCTTTCTTGCCCTTAATTCCCAGCAAGATATCAAAACTTGAATAAAAGAAAATTAAGTTCTGTAAAATTCTTCTTTTGGGTAAATTAAGGAAGTAAAACATGTCATCTGTACCATCTGAATTACAAGAGTTCAGAATTCTTAAGATGTACAAAAGTATTTCTTAACCTTCAATGTCCTAGAGCACTCTATACAAATAGAAGGTTTAATTATGGAGGGAAGGAAAGAGGAAAGAAGGGAGATATTCACACAGAGATAAAGTCATACTTGTTCTTGCTCCATAGATAAAATAGGTTCTCTTAGCTTCTCACAGACTTTATGTTGTGTATAATTATAATTTGTACTTATTGCTATGTAGTATTTACTTTCATATTATTTATTTTTCTATTTTTGTATTAAACCTTTAGGTTGTTTCTAGATTTTGATTATTATGCATAATGCTGCTATGAAAAATTTTTTGTGTCTTTTTTTTTAAGTTGGCTCTATGCCTAATATGGGCTTGAACCCATGACCCTGTGATCAAGAATCACATGTTCGACTGACTGAGCCAGCCAGTCTTTACTGTGTATCTTTAATGAACATGTTAACAGGTTTTCTTTGGGGTTTATAACAAAAAATAAGATAGCTAAGGGAAAATGCATATTTTTTATAAGTTTAGAAAATTTTTCCAACATGTTCCCAAGTTCCCATATTTTTATTTCTTCCAATAGCATGTGAGAATATTACTGCTCCATATTGTCATAATAAAATGGTTGAGTATTTATTTATATTTGTGGTGATTTAAGTGTCTTCTTTCAATTGCCCCCTTAAGTATCTTTCAATATAATTGTGCTATTAATTATATATTTGGATTAATGTCTATGATTATCTTTATTTTCTACTTGTTACTTCAGCTTCTTTTTCTTTTACTTGTTTGCTTTTGGAGTATTTATTAAGATTCCATTTTAGCTCCAATACTGGCTCATCATTAATAACTCTTTAAAAATAGTTGTTGCCTAGGGGTGCCTGACTGGCATAGTTAGTTAAGTACCCAACTCTGGGGTTCAGCTCAGGTCATAATCTCAGGGTCATTAGATCAAGCCCCAAGTCAGGCTCCACGTTCATCATTACTCTGTTAAAGTTGCTCTTCTCCACTCCCTCTGCTCCTCACCACTGTGCTGTGTCAAATAAATAAAGAAATATTTTTTAAAAAGTTGTTGTCTAGGCACTTACAATATACCTTTTAAATTATTCATAGCCTACCTTAAAATAATAGTCTATTGCTTCACATGCTGGGTATATAAGTCTTGGTTTATAAGATTTTTTAATTTCCTGTCAGTCCTTTAATGATGTCATTCTTTATCTTTTGATGTACATAGTTTCACTATAACTAATAGTTATTTTAATCAAGATTACTAGCTAAAAGTGATAAAAATAATCATTTTAAGTACTAGTAATAAAAATCGGGAAATCAGAAATTTTAAATGCCAGGGCACCTGGGTGGCTCAGTGGGTTAAGCCTCTGCCTTCACTGAGGTCATGAGGATTGAGCCCCACATCGGGCTCTCTGCTGTGTGGAGAGCCTGTTTCCCCTGTCTGTCTGCCTGCCTCTCTGCCTACTTGTGATCTCTGTCTGTCGAATAAATAAAATCTTTAAAAAACATTTAAATGCCCATATGCAGTAGCAAAAAAAAAAAAAAAAAAAAAAAAAAAAAAAAAAAAAAAAAAAAAAAAAAAAAAAAAAAGAAAAGAAAAGAAAAAATTCCTGCATATATTATCATTTAATTTATGACAAAGGAATCAGGAGTATACAATGGTAAAATGACTATCTCTTCAAAAAATGGTGGGAATACAAGACAGTCACATGCAAAAGAATGTAATTGGATCACTATTTTAACACCATACACAAATGTTAACTCAAAATGGATTAAAGACTTGAACATAACACCAAAACCCATAAAACTTCTAGAAGAAAGCATAGGTAGGAAGATCCTTGATATCATTCTTGGTGATGATTTTTTGATTCAAAACTAAAAGCAAAAATAAACAAGTGAGACTACATCAAACTAAAAGCTTCTGCACAGCACAGGAACTCATCAATTAAATAAAAAGGCAATGTTCTGAATGGGACAAAATATTTGCAAATCTTATATAATGTTCTAATATTCAAAATATAAAGAACACATATAACTTAAGAGCAAAACATAAATAATTCAATTAAAATATAGTCAAACAACCTGAATAGAGTTTTTTCCAAAGAAGACAAGAGATGGCCAATAGGTTCATGAAAAGGTATTCATCATCACTAATCATCAAGGAAATGCAAATCAAAACCACAGTAAGATATCACCTCATATCTGTTAGAATAGCTAATGTCAAAATGACAAGAAATAACATGTGCTGACAAGGATATGGAGAAAGCCTAACCCTTGTGCACTGCTGGCAGGAATGCAAAGTGTTGCAACTACTACGCAAAACAATATGGAATTTCCTCAAAACATTAAAAATAAAACTACCATATTATCTAGAAATTCTCCTTCTTGGTATTTATCTAAAGAAATTAAAAAAAAAAAAAACTAACTCAAAAGAAAAGAAAACCAAAGCTGGTGGCATAGCAATTCCAGACTTCCGGTTATATTACAAAGCTATAATCATCAAGAAAGTATGGCACTGGTACACAAAGAGATACAAAGATCAATGGAATGGAACAGAGAACCCAAATATGGACCCCCAACTCTATGGTCAACTATACTTTCACAAAGCAGGAAAGAATATCCAATGGAAAAACATCTCTTCAACAAATGGTGTTGGGAAAGCTGGACAGCTACATCAAGAAGAATGAAACTGGACCATTCTCTCACACCATACACAAAAATAAACCCAAAATGGATGAAAGATATAAACGTGAGACAGGAATCCCTCAAAATCTAGAGAATACAGGCAACAACCTCTTTGACCTAAGACACAGCAACGTCTTCCTAGACACATCTCCAAAGGCAAAGAAAACAAAAGCAAAAAAGTAACTACTGGGACTCCATTTAGATTAAAAGCTTTTGCACAGCAAAGGAAATGGTCAATAAAACCAAAGACATGAGTGGGAGAAGATATTTGCAAATGTCTTACCATATAAAGGGCTGGTATCCAAAATCTATAAAGAACTTATCAAACTCAGCAACCAAAGAACAAATATCAATAAATGGGCAAAAGACATTTTTCTAAAAAAGAAATCCAAATAGCCAATAAACACATGAAAAAATGTGCAACACCACTAGGCAACACGGAAATACCAATCAAAACCACAATGAGACACCACTTCACACCAGTCAGAATGGCTAAAATGAACAAGACAGGGAACAAGAAATGCTGGTGAGGATGTGAAGAAAGAGGAACCCTCTTACACTGTTGGTGGGAATGCAAGCTGGTGCAGTCACTCTAGAAAACAGTATGGAGGTTCCTCAAAAAGTTAAAAATGGAGCTACCTTACAACCCAGATATTGTACTACTAGGTATATACTCCAAAGATACAAATATAGTAATCCAAAGGGGCACCCCAATTTTATAGCAGCAATGTCCACAATAGCCAAACTATTTAAAGAGCCCAGAGGCCCATCAACAGATGAATGGATAAAGAAGAGGTTTTACATATATATATATACATATATACATATATATGGGCAATATATATGTGTATATGTATATGTATATGTATATGTATATATGTATATATATATACATATATATATATATATATATGTATATATATATATTTAATGGAATATCACTCAGCCACTAAAGAAAATGAAATTTTGTCAGTGCAATGACATGGATGGAACTAGATGGTATTATGATAAGCAAAATAATTCAATCAGAGAAAGACAATTATCATATTTCACTCATATGGGGAATTTAAGGAAAAAACAAAAGAGGATCATAGGGGAAGGGAGGGGAAAAATAAGATGAAAACAAAGAGAGAGATAAACCATAAGAGTAGGAAACAAACTGAGGTTGCTGGAGTGGAGGTGGGTCAAGGGATGGGGTAACTGATTGATGGGGCATTAAGGAGGGCACTTGTGTAATGAGCACTAAATCTAATAACACATTTTATCTTAATTAATTGAATTTTATTAGAAAAGATATATCCACTTATTTGTTCAATGAAACAATATTCACCAATAGCTAAGGAAACAAGTGTCTATCAATGGATGAAAAGATAACAGAAGATATGTATCTATATCTTTGTCTATGTATGTCAATTATATCTTGATAAAAAAAAATCAGAAAAACCAACACACACACACACACACACACACACACACAAAACAAGTTTTATATAAACTTAATAAAACATATTTGCCACTATCAAGACCTATTTTCAAACAATAAAAGACTGATGTCAAATATCAAAGTAAATCTAAAAATTTTCAATATATTCTAGTTTTATAAATTTTTGAAGAATCAACATTTGTAGAATGTCAGTTTTCCTCAATTTGGTCTATAAGTTTGAGCACAGATGCCTTAGATATTACAAAAATGGATTATTTTTAGAAACAATAGTTTGTGCCTCAAAACATTTTAATTTCTGCTTTTCCAGAAATTTGAACATATTTAAGTAAATAAAATACAAGCCACTAACATATGTTGGAACACAACCTGGATCCTCACCACTGTGACTGGGGTCATGTGGGATCCTGTGAGAAAACTCCAAGAGATGGAGGGCAAGAGTCTTCCTGGGCCAATGCCCAGAATAAACATGGGAGGATCCCTCCCCCCCCCGCCCCCCCCCCAGTGCTTTCAGGTCCTCCTTTAGATGGATCTGATTAAGTGTGGAGAATCCTTAACTTGCTCTTGTCATTTAAAGCTAAGAGATAATCATTGTTTTTCACTTGTCAGCACTTGATTGCCTGCATGTAGTCCACACCCCGCACATAGCTCACATCTCACATGCAGTTCACGTTCTGCACGAAGCCCACATCCTGCACGTACCTCACATCTCACATGCAGTTCATGTCCTGCTCATAAATCTATATGTTGTTTGTAACTGGATATTGTATAAAGTATAAGAGAAGTGATTGTAAGAAATAAAGTCGTCTACTGATCATCAGTCAGTAGTTAGTTCCCCCACCATTTAGGCTCCAATCACCAGGATCCCCACCTCACAAAGGTGACAAACATATATAATATTAAAAATGGTTTTTTTCTTTAAAACTATCTCAACTTGCATTAGAAATAATATATGTATCAACACATGTATGTAAACCTAATTCCTCTGTTGCCTAAAGGCTGCCTGTTGAAGCATTCTATCCCAACACACATTAATTTTATCACAATTTCTTTTGAATTAATCCTAAACAAATGATACATATCGATGAAAGAAATATCTATGAAAAAATATAGTTTTAGTTATATAACCATTTAAACCATAATAATGCATTTGTATTTGTTATTATAGCATTCTAAATGTGTTCACATTTTTCCACAAGTACATATCATTTCTTTGCCATGGTTTCTATCTATGGTGGCTGCTCAGAAATATTTTGTTTCACTTACTGAGATTTTTTGGCTTTTTATTTTAAGGAAAGTTAGTTTGTTGCATGAATGACTTCTAGATAAATGATGCACTTTCATCTTTGAATATGTTATGGTTAGCATCTGTGTCTGATTTCTGAAGGAAATAATTTCATAGAAGCAATACAATCAAATATGGTGATAACCAAATTAAGAATTTCAGAATAATTAGAGATATATCTTCTTTTGCCATTTATATTTTAACCTCATCATATAGTCTCATTGATGATATAATAATTTAGAATTAATCTCCACAAGCTTTCATGAATCATGTAGTTAGTTATGGTAAAAAGGGATTTAATTAATTTCTGGGGTAAATTCCAGATCATCATAAAAACTTGGAAGGGGACCATTTGTATATATAATTAATAAACTGTAGCATGCACACTATTGTTTCTATTAAAAATGAGCACTCTAATACTGATCATTGCTCAGGGTGAAATTCCTGCCAAGTATAATCATAGGGAAATCCTCAAGATGAAAAATGAGCGTAAGGAATTATCAGTAGTGCTTTAGTAATAATTCAATGGGAATAATAATAACAACAACAGATTAGGACTAGGTATATTGCTATAGGTTCTTGTAGACTATTTGCTGAAAATAATCAGAATCACATATTAACTGACTCTAAAATGACAAAATCCATGGAAAACCAGACATTTCTTTAAATACCTTGATGAGATGTAATAAATTCACCTTACTGAAACTATTAAAAACTACATAATTTATTTTGGTATTTTTACTTATTGGTGTATATCACTTTCCAATAATGGTCTCAAAAGGTCAGAAAACAGGCAATTTTGTTACTTTTATTAAGTTTTTGGTTTAGCATGTGGCTCAACACCACAACCTGAGATTCTGATGTTAGGGTGTTTTATTAATTTTAACTGGATATGTATCAGACACTGTGTGTACTTAAATGATTATGTTTATATAGGTATTCTCCCCTGAACCTGGGAAGTCTTTGAAAATTCATCATTTTGGATCAATGAACTTCATTTGATCCCTTCCTACTTCTTTTGGTACATTATATAACCTATTATTCTTTCCTGAATCTTCATATACCTTTCTCAATGGCTTCATTCTTCTGCTATAAAATGTATTTAATGAGGCACCTGGGTGGCTCAGTCATGAGCATCTGCCTTCAGCTCAGGTCATGTTCCCAGGGTCCTGGGATCAAGCCCGCAAGGGGCTCCCTGCTCAGTGGGGAGCCTGCTTCTCCCTCTCCCACTCCCCCTGCTTGTATTCCCGCTCTCACTGTCTCTCTCTCAGTCAAAAAAATAAATAAAATATTTCTTAAAAATGAACTTCAATTTCCACATCAATAGTCACTTATCATTTCCAGACTTCTCATGAAAATACACATGCATAGTCCATTATTTAGCAGTATTTATTGACCACCTAATACATAAAATTAACTATTCCAAGTACTCAAGTTACATCCTTAATAAAATAAAATATCTCTGCCTAACTTAGCTAATGTTTTGTTTGGTGGAAAAACACAATATGTTAAATATAATAAATAATTTAAAATATGGTATATTAATAGTTAATAAGTGCTTAAAAACAAAAATAGGGTAAGGAATATAAAATATATGTAAATGGGGTGGAGGTGATTTGCAATCTTAATTAGAGTCATCGATGTAGATTCCACAAAGAAAATGATATTTGTAAAACTTATTGGAGGAGATGAGAGGGGTAGCCATTAGGATAGCTAGAAACAGAATAGTCCAGGAAGGAAGAATGCTGTAGCCAATGCAAAGTCAATAAGGGGTAAGGGTATAGGAGGGGAGGTCAGAGGGATGATGAAATCCATCATCTGGTGGGGATATGCAGGCCACTTTATGATTTTTGGATTTTTTTTGAGTGAGGTGAAAATCCACTGAATAATTTTGTACAAAGGAGTGCTATGATTAGACATATATTTTCAAAGGATCTTTGTAAATGACACAGACTACAGAGTAACAAATATGGTTGCATGCAGACTTGCTAGAATGCTCCTGTGCATGGCAGGAGATTTGATGGCTTGGACCAAAGTGGGAATAGGAGTTATAGAGAAGTAGCCAGATTCTGCATGCATGCATATATATATATATATATATATATATATATATATATATATATGATTTTATTTATTTATTTGACAGACAAAGATCACAAGTAGACAGAGAGGCAGGCGGGGGGCGAGGGGAAGCAGGCTCCCTGCCGAGCAGGGAGCCTGATGCGGGGCTCGATCTCAGGACCCTGAGACTATGACCTGAGCTGAAGGCAGAGGCTTTAACCACTGAGCCACCCAGGTGCCCCTCTGCATATATTTTTAAAGTAGAGAAGACAGCAATGGATGTGGTAGATAAGAGAACAAGTACTAAGAATGTCCATAAAATTTTTGGTGTGAACAATTGGAAAGAATAACTGGCCAGAAACTGGAAAGGGAAGAGAAGTAGTGATTTTATTGGTTGGAGGAATTCAGCAGTTCAATTTTAGGCATGCCAAGTTTCAAGTGTTTACCTCCAAATGGAGGTATCATATCATATTGATAGTTGGGTATATTAGTCCAGGGTTTAGAAAAGGAGTCTATTTTTGAAGACAAACTTTTGTTGTATTCAAAGCCAATGGCTGGATAAGATAACCAGAAATACATAAGTGTAGAAAGAGAAGGGGAAAAGCCGTGTACTAAGAACTGGGGTACTTCTACATTAAATAGTTATGAAAAAGAGGATAAAGCAAAGAAATTTAACTTACATAATTTATAATATATGTCAAATATGTTATATATACAATATATAAGATATATATATATATATATATATATATATATATATATATATATATAAAATTTATATAATAGAAATATAATTTCTATTAGATTGGGTTTCCCCAGAAAGAAGATTCAGGTATAAGTAGCTTACTTGTAAATGAGGGCCAGGGAAAATAACACAGAGAAAGAAGATAGGGGAACCCTTAATTGCATGTTAGTAACTTAATTGCTTTAGTGGATTATAGGAGCTTCAGTTCATTTGTAAATCTTGAACTTATTGTAAAATAATTGGCTCAGAATTTTCCCACTGGTGGCAAATCTAAATTTCTAAGCAGTGAAAAAGAAAGTAAATCTATATATACATGCTCAATAATGAAGCAAAAATTATCAAGAATAGACACAATCTTGGGGCAGCCTGGGTGGCTTAGTTAAACATGTGCCTTTGGCTTGTGTTGTGATCTTAGGGTCCTGGGACCGAGCCCCATACTGGGCTCCCTGCTTCTCCCTCTCCCTTGCCCCTGCTCATGTTCTCTCTCACAGCCTCTCTCTCTCAAATATATAGATGAAATCTTTAAAAAAAATTTTAAATAAAAAAACAAACACAGTCTTAAAAGCTACCAAATGGCCAAATGTTTATCTACAACGGGATAATAATTAATCTTTGACTTATTTCCAATGCATAAAGATACCAGATGATAAGTGTTTTCAAAGAAACTTAACTCTCTACTCTGAATTTTATATCCAGCAAAACTGTCATACAAGACTCTGAGCAATATAAACTCATTCTCAAAATAAACATTGTCAAAGTATCCTGCATGCAAACCTCTACTAAAAATCAGTCAGAGAAAAGGTTTCATTTAAATGTGGAATTTAAGAAACAAAATGAATGAACAAAGAAAAAAATGAGACAAACTATGAAACAGACTCTTAACTATAAAGAACAGATGGTTACCAGAGGGAAGGTGGGTGGGGGATGGGTGAGATAAGTGAGGGGATTAAGAGTACACATCATGATGAACCTTGAATAATGTATAAACTTGTTGAATCACTATATTGTACACCTGAAATTAATATATAACAGTATGTTAACTATACTAGAAAATCTAAAAAAAACTATTAATAAAAGAACATCAAATTAAGTTAAAAAAAAAATAAAAGAACATCAACTTAAGAAAAACAACAACAACAACAAACTAAAGCCAGAAGTAATGTATAGATTATTCTATTCAATAAACAATCCTGAGTACAGGAAGGAAAAAATTAAAAGGTAGTAAACTTTTAAAAGCAAATTTTTTAATATGACAAAATATGGTAATAATAAGTACAAAGTGCCACAATCCTAACACATTTTGAGATGTATTCACTTCCCTAAGCTAGAAGCAGCCTATATCACCATGGAGGAAGAAATGTTTGCTTTTCGTATCTGCCTTGCCTTTTTTATTTATTTAAAATATTCTGAATTTTGAAGAAAGGAAATAGTTTGTAGATTTCAGATATTTCTTACTGTAGTCACCTTTGATTTCCTTTTATTTGTTACAATTTTAGCTGCGAATTTTAAAAAGTTGTTTTAAAAAGTTTTTATTTAAATTTCAGTTAGTTAACATACAGTGTAATATTGGTTTCAGGTGTACAATATAGTGATTCCATACTTCCATACATCATCCAGAGCTCATCACCACAAGTGCACTCCTTATACCTATTTAAAACATCCCCTCACCCGCCTCTCTTCCGGTGACCATCAGTTTGTTCTCTATAGTTAAGAGTCTGTTTCTTGGTTTGCCTCTCTTGCTTGCTCTCTTTCTTTTTCCCCATTTGCTCACTTTTTTGTTTCTTAAATTTCACATACAAGTGAAGTCACATGGTATTTGCCCTTCTCTGACTAACTTAGAGTATTATGCTAAAATAGCTTTCTGAAGTAATTTATCTGGCATTTTTATGTACTTCATTGAAGGAGAAATATCTACAATACAATATTACAAAAGCTCAAACCTTTGATTTTTCTTAAATTCTGAGCACCCAGTATTATGTTTTTACAGCCAGGAGTAATTTAGACATATCAATAATGTGTGTAGTAATTTCTTTGTTCCTTAATATTTCCAGTTTCCAGTCCTTTCTGGGTTTAATTTTAACTGGAGTGCAGTTTAGTTCTTCTCAAATTAAGGAATCACATACTTTCTGTATTTGCTCATCTAAATGTTTTTGTTATTTTTCTCAAGTGTAAGTTCTAGGTAAGAAGTTATTATTTTTTATAATACTTTTGAGTATATCATTTTATGGCCTTTTGGCGTCTTTTATTAAAGGGCAGAAGTATATAGTTAGTTCAACTTTATTATCTTTGATGTAATCTGTTTTTCTCTGGTAGCTGTTCAGATTTTGTCACTGAATTTCTATTTTACTGTGATTCTTTTCCAATGGTAAGTGACTTGTTGGTCTTGCTCGGGACTCAGTCTCTTCAATCGGAGAAATAATTCCCCATCCCTTAATATTTTATTATACATATATCAATTTCTCTTTAAATATTGACCTATTTCTCACTCCACATTTAATTTTTCAACTCTTACTGCTTTATTCCTTTGTTTTCCATTTCTCTTAAGACATGGAAATGTCTTAAGACATACATTTTTTAATCTTTGTGCTTTGTTGATTTCCTCAGAAATGCATCATTTCTCTTCATAGTTTTGCTAATTAATTCTTACTGAAATCCACTGAGGTTTCTTTTTCTTTTTTGTAATTAATATATTTTTTTATTTTATAAAATATGTTTTGACATGTGAAAAAAATGTAACCTGTAGACTGCCTTTTTAATTTATCATTTTCTCTTCTGTGCAGAAGCTCTTTAGATTAATATAGTTCTGCTTGCTTATTTTAGTTTTTGTTCTTGTTATTTTTGTTTTCCTGTGCTCTTGAAGTCTTATCCAAAAATATCATTTCCAAAACTAATGTTAAGGATCTTTTCCTTTAAGTATTTTTTGTAGGAGTTTTATGGTTTCAGGTTCCACATTTAATCCTTTGATTCATCTGAGTTCATTTTTATCAGTAGTGTAATGTAGCAGCCCAGTTTCATTCTTTTGCATGTGGATACCCAGTTTTCTCAGTACCATTTATTGAAGAGATTCTCCTCTCCCTATTTTGTGTTCTTGGCACTCTTGTTAAAAAATAGTTGGCCATAGTCTCTCATGGTTCATCTCCCCCCCAATTTCCCTCCACACCCTTCTCCTCTCCATCTCCCCATGTCTTCTGTGTTATTGGGGGGGAGATGAACCATGAGAGACTATGGACTCTGAAAAATAACCTGAGGGTTTTGAAGGGGCAGGGGGTGGGAGGTTGGGGGAGTCTGATGGTGGGTATTATGGAGGGCACGCATTGCATGGAGCACTGGGTGTGGTGTAAAACTATGAATTCTGTTACGCTGAAAAGAAATTTTAAAAAACTACTATAAAAAATAGTTGGCCATATATGCATAGATAATAGATTATCTATTCTAATCCACTGGTGTATATGCCTGTTTATACCTTATAAGGGGTCAGTATCCAAAATACATAAAGAACTCATACAACTTTACAGTAAAAAAACAACAACAACAAATAATCGTATAAAAAATGGGTAAAGACCGGAATAGACATGTTTCCAAAGAAGACATACTAATGTCAACAGATATATGAAAATGTGTTCAACATTACTCATCAACAGGGAAATGAAAATCAGAATCAAAATGAGATATCTATCACCTCACATCTGTTAGACTGGCTATCATCAAAATGAAATGAGATAACTAATGGTGAGGATATAGAGAAAAGGGAACCATTATACTGTTGGTGGAAATATAAAATGGTATAGCCATATTATAAACAATTATAAACAATATGATGATTTCCCCAAAAATTCAAAATCAAATTGCCATAGGATCCAGCAATCACACTACTGAGTATATAACCAAAGAAAGAGAAATTAGTATCTTGAAAAGATTTCTGCACACCCATGTTTATTGCAGAATTATTCCTAATAGCCAAGATATGAAAATAAACTAAATGTCCTTTGATGAATAAAGAAACTGTGGTATACATGAACACTTGAACAGTATTCAGCCATAAGAAAGAAGGAAATTTTGGGAGGGGAGCTAAGATGGCAGCACAGTAAGAGGACCCTAAGCCCATCTTGTTGTCCTTGAATAGAACTAGATAACTATGAAATCATTCTAAATACTCCAGAAATCAACTTCAAGACTGACAGCACAAACTCCACAACTAAAGAGAGAGAATAAACCACACAGACTAGGGTAGGAAGTGCAGACATGTGGTTTGGGGGAGAAAGGGAGCAGGGGTGCTGCCGAGGGGGAGGAAACTGTGGTCCCAGAGAAAGGTGAGGTAGACAGGAGCACACAGGGGAATGCACAAGGAGACATTCCCAAAAACCATTGACTGGAAAAATAAGAGAGGCTGAGTTTTATGAGTTCTCGCACACATCAGGGCTTAAAGACCAGAGTTTTAGAGGTCTTCAGGCTTGGCTGGCATAGAGACCTAAGGCCACTGCCCTACTCCTGCAGAGGAAACAGGCAAACAACCCAGAGACAGTATGGAAAATTATCTGGAAAATACCTGGGGCACACAGTGGGGAGTTTATTTGCTCTTCTGGGAGTGTACCCTGGGCAAGGAGAGTTCAGAGATGCCTCTCTGGGGACATAAGAGACAGCTGGCACCACTTCTCTGCCTCCCCCCACCCCCACCCATCAGTACAAATAAGAGCCACTAGCAGTAAGCCGCACATTGCTGATACTGGCTGCCTAACCTACTTACACCAAGTCCCACACCTCTGCGCTCTGGTGTGACGGCCCTTCTCTGTTGAGCTTGCCTCAAAGCCAGCACAGTGAACCCTTTGCCAAAAGACCAGCAGAAACCCCTGCCCATGCCACATCTCCTGACCAGAGAGTTCTGCAGGCCTTCCATTCTAGTGGAAGTACTATCAGCTCTCATTTAACAAGCAGACCAGAACACACCTAGTCAAAACTCATCACATTCTGGCCAAGGACAAAACATTGCCCACTGCGGGCTGAGAGCCTCTGCAGGTGACTGGCCTAAGGGACAGAACAGTCAAAACACAACAGCGGCATCTGTGCATGCAGCACACAATGGAGACCCTCCCTGAAGCACAAAGCTCTAACTGTATGACCTCATCTCCATAAAGCCATGACTATCAGGAGCAGGAAAAATAATGGGTTTTTCTAACATACAGAAGAAAGTAGATACTTAGAATACCAAGATAGAGGAATTCATCCAAAATGAAAGAAGAAAATAAGGTCACAGCCAGAAATCTAAATGAAACAGTTTTAAGTAACATGTCTGATGGGAGGATTTAAAACAAAAATCATAAGGATACTCACTGAGCTTGAGAAAAGAATAAAAGACTTCAGGGAGGCCCTTTCCACAGAGATAAAAGAGTTTAAAAAAAAACAGAAATGAAAAATGCAGTGGGGCACTTGGGTGGCTCAGTCAGTTAAGCATCCAATTTCAGCTCAAGTCACGATCACAGGGTCCTACAAGTCACTATTTCAGGGTCCTAGGACTGAGCCCCCACTCAGTACCTGTTTGTCCCTCTGCCCCTCCTCCCACTTGTGCTTGCTCTCTCCCTCTCACCCTCTCTCCCAAATAAATAAAATCTTAAAAAAGAAATGAAAAATGCAGTAACTAAGATTCATTTAACTAAGGCTTGATGCAATGAACACAAGGATGGAAGTAGTAGAGGAATAAGTGATTTGGAATATAAAATAATGAAAAATAATGAAGGTGAACAAAAAAGAGATAAAGAGTTATAGAACACAATAGACTTAGGAAACTCAGTGATTCAAACATAACACTTCATGTTATAGGAGCCCCAGAAGAAGAGAGAGGAAAGGGAACAGAACATTTTTTTAAGGAAATAATAGTTAAAAACTTCCCTAATTTGGGGAAGGAAACAGACATCTAGATCCAGGTGGCACAGAGAATTCCTACTAAAGTAAAAAAAAACAGGCCAATACCAGGATGTATTTTAATTAAATTTGCAAAATATCATGATAAAGAAAAAATCTTAATCAAGAAGTGGTCCCTAACTTACAAGGGGACACCCATAAGGCTAGCTGCAGATCTCTCCATAGAAACTTGAGAAACCATATGGGAGAGGCATGTTGTATTCAATGTGCTTGAATGGGAAAAATCCAAAGTCTTGAAGAATACTATATCCAGCAAGGCTATCATTCAGAATAGAAGGACAGATAGTTTCAGCCAAAAAAAAAAAAAAAAAAAAAAAAAAAAAATCTAAAGGCGCTCATGACGACTAAATCAGCCTTGCAAGAAATAGTAAAGGTGTCTCTGCTCTTAATCTCAGGAAAGAAGCTGAGGGTTGCTGGAAGGAAGGGGGCTGAAAGGGATGAGGTGGCTGGGTGATGGAGTAATTAAAAAAAAAAATTGGGAAAAAAAAGTGTCTCTGAGTGGAAAGGAGAGACCAAAAGTGACAAAGATGAAAGGAACAGAGAAAATCACCAGAAACAGTAACAAAGCGAGTAAAAAAAAGTCACTAACTACATATCAATAATTACCCTCAATGTAAATAGATTAAACACTTTGATAAAAAGACAAAAGGTGTCAGAATGGATAAAAAGACCCATCTATTTGCTTCCTGAAAAAGACTCATTTTAGACATAATGAAAACTATAGATTCAAAGTGAGGGTATGGAAAAGTATTATTAATGGAAATGGACATCAAAAGAAAGTGGGAATAGCAATACTTATATTGGACAAACTAGATTTTAAACCAAAGACTAACAAGAGATTAAGAAGGGCACTATACCATAATAAAGGGGACAATCAAACAAGAATATCTAATAATTATAAATATTTATGCACCCAATATGGGACACCCAAATATATAAAACAATTAATAACAAACATAAAGAAACTCATTAATAGGGGTGCCTGGGTGGCTCAGTCAGTTAAGTGTCTGATTTTTTTTATTTTGGCTCACGTCATGATCTCAGGGTCCTGGGATCCCCAGGTCAGGTTTTATGCTCAGCAGGGAATGTACTTGAGATTTTCTCCCTCTTCCTCTGCCCTTACCATACCCTGACTCATGCTCGTGCTCTTTCTAATAAACAAAATCTTAAAAAAAAAAAAGAAACTCATTGATAATAATACAATAAGAGTAAGGGACTTTAATACCCCACTTACATCAATGGACAGCCCATCTAAGCATAAAATCAAGAAAAAGACCAATGGCTTTGAATGACACACTGGATCAGATGGACATAACAGATATACTCAGAACATTTAGTCCTAAAGCAGTAGAATACACATTCTTTCCAAGAGCACACAGGACATTTCTCCAAAATAGATCACATACAGGTCACAAATCAGCCCTCAACAAGTACAAAAATATTGAGATCACAATCTCAACTGCACATATTCTGATCTCACCACTATGAAACCTGAACTTAACAACAAGAAAAAAATTTAGAAAGACCATTAATACATGGACATTAAATAACATGCTACCAAAGAAAGAATGGGTCGACCAGGAAATCAGAGAAGAAATTAAAAGAAAAAAATACATGGGAACAAATGAAAATGAAAACACAATGATCCATTCGTCTGTTGAAGGGCATCTTGGTTCTTTCCACAGTTTGGCGAACATGGCCATTGCTGCTATAAACCCTGGGGTACAGATGGCCCTTCTTTTCACCACATCTGTATCTTTGGGGTAAATATCCAGTAGCGCAATTGCAGGATCATAGGGAAGCTCTATTTTTAACTTCTTGAGGAACCTCCACACTGTTCTCCAGAGTGGCTGCACCAACTTGCATTCCCACCAACAGTGTAAGAGGGTTCCCATTTCTCCACATCCTCTCCAACACACGTTGTTTCCTGTCCTACTGATTTTGGCCATTCTAACTGGTGTGAGGTGGTATCTCAATGTGGTTTTAATTTGTATCTCCCTGATGGCTAGTGATGATGAACATTTTTTCATGTGTCTGATAGCCATTTGTATGTCTTCATTGGAGAAGTGTCTGTTCATATCTTCTGCCCATTTTTTGATGTGATTATCTGTTTTGCATGTGTTGAGTTTGAGA
>PISX010015401.1:0-49699 GCA_004024625.1 Mellivora capensis | reverse complement strand
GAATGGGAGAAGATATTTGCAAATGACAGTACAGACAAAAGGTTGATATCCAGGATCTATAAAGAACTTCTCAAACTCAACACATGCAAAACAGATAATCATATCAAAAAATGGGCAGAAGATATGAACAGACACTTCTCCAATGAAGATATACAAATGGCTATCAGACACATGAAAAAATGTTCATCATCACTAGCCACCAGGGAGATTCAAATTAAAACCACATTGAGATACCACCTTACACCAGTTAGAATGGCCAAAATTAGCAAGACAGGAAACAACATGTGTTGGAGAGGATGTGGAGAAAGGGGAACCCTCTTACACTGTTGGTGGGAACGCAAGTTGGTGCAGCTGTTTGGAGAACAGTGTGGAGATTCCTTAAGAAATTAAAAATAGAGCTTCCCTATGACCCTGCAATTGCACTACTGGGTATTTACCCCAAAGATACAGATGTAGTGAAAAGAAGGACCATCTGTACCCCAATGTTTATAGCACCAATGGCCATGGTCGCCAAACTGTGGGAAGAACTAAGATGCCCTTCAATGGATGAATGGATAAGGAGGATGTGGTCCATGTACACTATGGAGTATTATGCCTCCATCAGAAAGGATGAATACCCAACTTTTGTATCAACATGGACGGGACTGGAAGAGATTATGCCGAGTGAAATAAGTCAAGCAGAGAGAGTCAATTATCATATGGTTTCACTTATTTGCGGAGCATAACAAATAACATGGAGGACATGGGGAGATAGAGAGGAGAAGGGATTTGAGGGAAATTGGAAGGGGAGGTGAACCATGAGACTATGGACTCTGAAAAACAATCTGAGGGTTTTGAAAGGGCAAGGGGTGGGAGTTCAGGGGAGCCAGGTGGTGGGTATTAAGGAGGGCACATATTGCATGGAGCACTGGGTGTGGTGCAAAAACAATGAATACTGTTACACTGAAAAGAAATTAAATAAAAACAGGTATATACTAGATTCTGTTTAAATAGATTTCAAACTTCATATGTTAATATCAGAAATGATTCTCCCTTTCTTTTTATTTATTTATTTATTTATTTGACAGACAGAGATCACAAGTAGGCAGAGAGACAGGCAGAGAGAGAGGGGGGTTAGAAGGCTCCCTGCCGAGCAGAGAGTCCGAAGTGCCCCGCTTCGATCCCAGAACCCTGGGATCATGACCTGAGCCTCAAGGCAGAGGCTCAACCCCCTGAGCCACCCAGGTGCCCCTGATTCTCCCTTTCTAATTAACCATAAATATTAAAGGTATGTTACATCAAGGCTCAATGTATCAAAAGGTAAAAACTCTGTAGGCTATGTTCTACATTCTCAAGGAAACAGAACTGGATATTTATAACAAAAAAAGATAAAAAGTTAGAGTATTTGGAAAGTAATAAAGTTTTCCTGGAGAGATGTTATCAACTTAAGTAACAAATACTGTGTACACATTTCTTGTGGTTGAATCTATTCTTTATTTTATTTTCTTGTTAGTTCCTCAAGTAGATCTTCCACATTAGTTTTCTGTTGGGTTAATTCTCTACTTGGCTGCTTCTGATGCATACTTTTTTTTTTAAAGGTTTCATTTATCTACCTGAGAGAGACAGAGAGAGAGAGAAAGCCAGCATGCCTGAGCAGGGGGAGAAGCAGAGGAGGAGGGAAAGGGTCAAACAAACTCTGAGCTGATGCCAGGACCCTGAGATCTTGAATGGAGCTGAAACTGAGAGTCAGATGCTTAACGAACTGAGCCACCCAGGCCCCGGTGATGCATATTTTTAATTATGTATTTATATTTAAAATATGACTTTACATGAATAATACCTGTTATAGAATTTTAGAGAATAAAATAACCATAAAAAAACAAAAAGGACATATATTCCTACATGCAAAGTAACTATTTTAACCACAGATAATATGCTTTATATGGTCAGCCATATATTCCTTGGCACAAATTTTTCATAGTATTTATACTGTTTTGTAACTTTATTTTTAATTTGAATACTCTACTGTTAGTCTTTTCAAGTGTAGTTAAACATTCTCCACAAAAGCAATTTCAACTAATTCATACTAAATGACTATAAAGTTCTACTACAACTTATCGACCTAGCCCCTTATTGCTTGATACTTGGGTATTGGAAGAAGCCAATTATTATTGTTGTTGTTACTATTCCAGTTCTTTTATTCAAGAATGCAGCAAGCACAGTGACTTTTCCAGTGGGGTTTGTAATTCTAAAATTGCCTTCCTTGATATTTCAGAAAATCGTAGGTAGTTTGCCTGAGTGATAGAAGTATTTTTATTCTTCACACTGGAGAATGTATGTGAAACATTTAAAATTGTCCTTTCGACACTAATGTCAATAGTTATAGTCATCAGCATATCTGATAAGAGAAGTGAAATAATAACAGGGATTACATGGTCTATGATTTAAAAGCAACTATTCATTTCTCTTGACATTTTCCCTCTCTTTTTTTTTTTGTTCCAGTATCACCTTATAATTTTTAAAGTTAAATTACCAGCTTGAAATGACTTCTTGACAGGGAGATCTTATGATATTAATCAATGTCTTTATCTTCATGCCTAGCCTTTGCTATTTATTAGCTCAAAGGTTATTTCAAATGCTTGCCCTAGATCCTAACATCTAAGAGGAAATATTCAAATCCTTCCTATTAAATAAAGACAGCCTTAATTTAAAAATCTCTTCACTTGCTATCAAATGGTTTCATAATGCATTAAATCATATCAGGAACATGGTCTTCTCTAACAACATTTGTTTGAATAGTTGTCCCTCCTATCTTGTCTTTGATAGTTTTATTGTAAAATTGCCAAGGGATTTAGAGGATGTTGGTGAATAATGTCAGCATTCAGTCTCCATTCATTCATTATTCAGCATTGTTATGGTCTAACCATTTATCAGGAACCAAGGTTGGTACTAGGAGTTCAAAGATGTAGTATACATATTGCATGGCATCAAAGAGGTTGGCCTTACAGCTGCACAAACAGACAATTACAACTATAATGCACTTTGAAAGGTGCAACCCTAGTGGGTGGAGGTAAGCTCCAGCAGCTTCTCTTCTATTTACTAGCCATGGAATGTGGGACAAATTAATTCACCTACCAGTTGTCAATATGTAAAATATGGAAATTATGACTGTACATAACCTATGGATTTGATGAGTTAAATAGCATATGTATATAAAGAAAGCAGCGTAAACTCTGGCACAGAGTAAACACTTAGCAAGTGTAAAATATATTCACTACTAACATTGCCATCATTTACGAGAAAATGAAATCTACAGCGTTGTGGAATACTAGACCTTAAGGGTCTTAGACAGTCAGAAAGTTCATGACATGGTCATCTGTGAACAATTAAAAACAGGAACCAAGCTGTTACTTAACAAGATGGGGATGGTTGTACAAATTACTGTGAACCTATAACAGGGGATAGCAAATTTCTCTGTAAGTGGTGAGATAATGAATACTTTAGTCTTTGAGAGTCAGTCTCTGGCAGGAATCTCTCAACTCTGTCATGGTAGTAGAAAAGCAGCTATAGACAATACGTAAACAAATGAGTGTGGCTGTGTTCTAATAAAACTTTCTCTACAGGAACTCAAATTTGAATTTCCAATAATTTTCAGGTCATAAATATTATATTACTATTATTTTGATTTTTCAACTATTTAAAAGTATAAAATCCATTTTTTTGTTTGTGGCCTGTGCAAAACAAACAAACAAACAAACAAATTTAGATTCCAGACCATAGTTTGTCTATCTCTATTCTATATGATACTATATAGCAATGAAAAATATTGTGTTGATTTAGAAGAACATATAATAGTATAGTACAGTGTCTCTGCTTAATAATCCTAAGTATAGAGAAAAATCTGAGGGAAAATGTACCAAAAAGTCAACAGTAGCTTCTTATCAGTGTTATAGATTATATTACATTACAGTGGTTTTCATTTTTTTTCTTTTCACATTTTCTAGGCTGAGCATGAATTAATTAGAAAATCAAAAAACTCAGTTTTTACATATTAATATCTACTCAAAGTTGTTAGTTGGTAAGTGGCCCAGTGTATTTTCAGTATACATTCATTCAAGATAAAATTCAGGGGCGCCTGGGTGGCTCAGTGGGTTGGGCCTCTGCCTTCGGCTCAGGTCATGATCTCAGGGTCCTGGGATCGAGCCCCGCATTGGGCTCTCTGCTCAGCGGGGAGCCTGCTTCCCTCTCTCTCTCACTCTCTGCCTGCCTCTCTCTCTACTGTGATCTCTCTCTGTCAATAAAATAAATAAAAAACCTTTAAAAAAAAAGATAAAATTCAAAAATTCAAAATCAAAATACAAACTATATCCCTAATAATTTTATTTCTCTTAGTTTGTTTTTATAATCTTAATCTGCATAATATAAAAAATGACTCGCCAAAGGTGAGTTTGGAAACTATTTAATATATATGAAATCTGTTAATTTTTAGAGTTTCCTTTCCTTTCTACTCTCACTTTATGTACATGCATAGTTCTTCTGAGAAAGAAAGACATTATTGCCGTGAGAGATGGAGTGGATGCTGGTAAGTGTGAGAATAAGAGAAAATATGAGGGAGCAGGAACAGGTTTTTAGGTAAGCATAAAATCTGAGAGTAAGTCATTTTGGTTATCCTATTATAAAAAGCCAAAAACAAACAAAGAAATTTCTCAGAAAAAAAAATCTTTAAAAATGAAATATTATACTTCCGGAGAAACATAGCCAACTTCAGGCGCATTCATTCACAAATATTTATTAAAATTCAACTCTAAGCCAGACATGAATATAGTCACTGAAAATAACTGGATTTAAGGGGGAAACATTCCTTTTAAATCAAGAATGAGACAATTATCCCCAACACCACTACTTGTAGTCACCATGAACGTCCCAGCAGGTGCAATAACAATAGTGACAATAACTTTAAAATCCCGAAGGTTTGCAAAGAAAAAAAACACAAGTATCATTGCTTGCCAGTGTACTCCAGAAAACCACGAGAATCTATAAATGATTAAAAATAATGGAAATATTCAACCAGTATAGCTAGATTCATGATTAATATGAAAATAATTTCTATTCCTATATAACAGAAAATAAAATTAGAAAAGAAATATAGCACCACAGTGGCAACTTAAATATAAGGTACTATAAATAAAGCTGTAGTAAAAACTGCACAGGATCTTTTTAGAGAAAAAAATACTGAAAGGCATACAAGAAGACCTAAATAAATGAAGGGTAATCTATGTTTTAATTAACAATTCCCTCAAAATTAAAATATACATTTAATGCAATTTTGATCTAAATCTCAAAACATATTTCATGGTATTCAAGAAGATGATGGTTAAACTGTATGGAAGAAAAAGGAAAATGAGTGGCCAAGGCAATTTTGAAGATGAACAAAATGAAAAGACTTCCCCTATCAGATAACAAGAGTTATTTATAAAGTTACAGTAATTTAGAGTATGTAGTATTGGTATTAATATAAAATAGCTTAATAGTTGTAGAATAGAATGGAGAACCCAGAAATATACTTATGTTGATGAGTGCTAAAGAAAAAAAAACTATTCAATAATTCATCTAGGAAAACATTGTTAGCACCCTATGTAGCACACACAAATATAAAATATCTCTATGTTCCTATGTATATATTTTCCATGGTAAAAAAGTAAAAGAAACCAGGTTCTGACAGACAGTCCTTAGTCTGCATTTTGGCCTATCAGAAAAAACAGACTATTATCAGAAGTCAGTCAGATTGCATTGTTTATTATTCAGTCCTAAGATTATGGGTATTCTGTGATTCCAGATGCCTTAAATGTTTAGTGGCATGGCATTCTTTTAGTAAAGAGCACTTGAAGTTCTTGACTAGACTATACAAAAACACAGAAGTGGAATTCACTGAGGATGCTATAATGATTCCTCATTTCTTTTTAAATGTCACGGGGTCAGCTCAAAGTCCTTAGGTCCTATGGTTCCTACTTCTACTGAAATACTGGTTACCTTAAAAAAAAAAAATAAACAAACAAAACAGGAAAACCTACATCCCTTTACCTCATACAGTGCTGGAAGTGATCATACAGCTATCGTTGAGAGGAATTATTCTCTTAGAGATTATGAGACACTCTGCAGAGCCAGATTTGGACCAGAATATTACCTGATTCTAGGGACACTAAGCTTACCATATGGCAAATAAAACGAGTCTAAGAATCTGCTCACTTTCTTAACATGAATATTATATATCTTGCTACCACCGTGACCTACATGAATGTAGGCATTTGCCAATACCTACTGAACTATACATTTTAGACCCATTTAATTGATATGTAAATTACATCTCAAAGAAAAGTTCTCAAGAATAAAGTGGTATGGTGGGGAACGGGGGGCTTGGTCAAAGAAGTTTGGGAACTTCTAATTTTTTATTTTTTTATAAACATATAATGTATTATTACCCCCAGGGGTACAGGTCTGTGAATTGCCAGGTTTACACACTTTACAGCACTCACCATATCACATACCCTCCCCAATGTCCATTACCCCACCACCCTCTCCCGACCCCTCTCCCCCCAGCAACCCTCAGTTTGTTTTGTGACATTCAGAGTCTCTTATGGTTTATCTCCCTCCTGATCCCATCTTGTTTCTTTTATTCTTTTCCTACCCTCCAAGCCCCCCATGTTGCATCTCCACTTCTTCACATCAGGGAGATCATACTATAGTTGTCTTTCTCTGATTGACTTATTTCGCTAAGCATAATACCCTCTAGTTTCATGAAGTTTGGGAACTTCTTTTCCATACCCGTCTTCCTTCTTGGAGAAGGCACAATACACATGAATATTAGAGTCTGGTAAATGCTGCAGAAATACTTGAGATTAGCTTTGTCGATACAGACTGTGTGATAAGGAGAGGCCAGGGACGGAACTGAGACCAGAAATTAAACCTTATATTTAGAGTCAATTGATTTGTGGTGGTGATGCCAAGGCCATTCAGACTGGTAAAGAATGACCTTTTCAACAAATTGTATTAGGAAAATTAGGTATCCATATTCAAAACATAAATTTCAACCCATGATTCATACCATTACACGCACACCAAAAGAACTCAAAATTTATCGTAGGCCTAAATGTTAGAGGTAAACCATAAGTTACCTGGAAAAAAAAATGTACAAGAAAATCTTTAGAGCTTTTGGTTAGGAAAAGGCTTTTTAGATATGACACTAGAAGCACATTCCATTACAAGATTTTAATTTTGATTTTGTCAAAATTTAAAAATTTTGTGCTTTACCAAACCACATTACAACAATGAAAAGCCAAGCCACGGAAGGGGAGAAAATATACACAAATCATATTTGATAAAGGACATGTGCCCAGAATATATAAGGAACTTTCACAACTCAATTATAGAGGAAAACCTCAATTTTTAAAAACGGGCAAAGGATCTGAATATCAAAAGATACACAAACTGCTAATTAATGAGTACATGAAGAATACTCAACACCATTAGTAGTTAGGAAAATGCAAATTAAAACTACAATGAGATACGATTTTTCAGTCAATAGAACAGCTATAATCAAAATGACAGACAGTAACAAGTGTTGGGGAGATTGTAGAGACACTAGAACTCTCATGCATAGCTAGTGGGAATGTAAAATGATACAATCACTTTAGAAAATAATTTGGCAGCTTAAAAAGTTAAAGATAAACTTATCAGATGACCTAGAAATTCCATTCCTAGGTATCTAGCTAGTAGAAATGAAAAACATATATCCACACAAAGATGTACACGCAAATATACATTATAGTGTTGTTTATAAGAACCAAAAGTTGATTTAATCTTACATTTCCATCAATTGGTGAATAGGTAAATAAAATATTTTTTTATTATTTTTTATTTTATCCATACAATGGAATATGATTTAGCAATAACAGGGACATGATACAACATGGGTGAACCCACAAAATACTATGCTATTGAAAGATGCCAGCTGAATGGGCACACACATTGTATGATTACATTTCTGTGAAAAATCTATAGACACAAGAACACAGATTAGTGATTACCTGGGTTGGGAGTGAAAGCTGGGCTTGACAGCAACAGACACAGGAAATATTTTTAGGATAATGGGAATTTCAAATTATTTTGTGGGGATGTTTGAGCAATTCTATAAGTATGCTAAACATCACTGAATTTTATGCTTAAATGGGTGAATTTTATGGTATGTAAATTATACTTCACAAAGCTGCTAAAACATGTCAGTTGATCGAGGCAAATAAAATACAGTAAATACCATACTTAGCTGCCTTTGTTAATCTTCCTACACTACGCCTATGAAAAAAATGTGAAAATGAAATTAGTGAGATCAAGTTTTTGGTACATGATGTAGCTCTCTATGGCTAGAAATGGGGATAGATGTTTTTACATTTAAGCAATGGGCAGCATCTCCTTCAGGCTATCTGCCATAGGTATTATATTTTTCTACCCAGCTCTTGATTAAATATTGAATAGCAGCGAGTTTGACGTTATAATCCTTGACAAGTATCTAGAGAGCAGTTATTCTGTGTGGCTGATTAGGTGGGGAGCCATAAGCTTTAACAGTCAATTGAGCTGGAGTCAGGATTACTCTCTTCTTGAGAAAGTTAAGTAGCTTGAAAATACACATGCTGGAACAGAAAGCCACTCCACCTTATTTCTTGACTTTTTGCTTTCTCAAGTAGGGGAACAATTTCTAAAACAGTAGCCACATCTAAGTCCTATCTGCACCAGAAAATGCCACAGAATAACAGCAGCATATAAAGCAATTCTACAACCATTCCTATTCCTGTTCCTTTCCATTGCCATGGTGAGGATGCTATTTTTATATTAACTATGACAATAATAATTACTTATGGATTGCTACCTGGACCTATCTTGAAGTATTTATTGAAACTGTCAATAGAGACAGAAGGTCACAGGGCTAGAGCAGATACATGGCTTTCTCCAAACCAGGCTTTCCTTAAGGAGACATTGACATACTGAACCCAAGGGAAATGGAAGGAAACTTGTTGGATTTGGCAGCGGTGAACTGATTCTCGTGTACCATTTCCCCCTGTGCTACTGACATGGGCTTTGCAATAGTGATACTTGCTTTGACTTGGGGACTTCTATATTTAAAGCCCAATAAAATATGATTGGAACAATTCCTAATTTCCTAAGAATATTTTATGTTGTTTTCCCTCCTTCCCACCATACCTTAATCTTCTCTACATCTGTGAGCTGAAGTACTGAAAAGGATCATCACAGCTTCTTTTTTTTCTCTATTCCCAAAAGGAATTTATGTGACTTTCCCTAGATTTTACTATTTAACAAGTGTGGCTTAATGCATAGTACATTTGAAATCATGTAACTGTGAGATGGTTTATAACTATATAATGAGATTAGTGTTAGTAATTAAAGAAGATACTATTAATACATGGAATTTTTACTCATTTGCAAAAAGCCAATGCTTCATGCCTATAACTTTTTTAGTATCTCAGGATCACAACTGTAATTATCTATTTTGTATCTACTGGTCCTAACCTACTGATATTAAGCACTGAGACAGAAAACAAACAAAAATAACATTTACTTTTTTATTTGGGATAAGGGGGAAAACCTTTATTAACCTCTGTACAACATGACAAATACTGATGAATGGGTCCTATCTTAATATGACTCTACCATTGATTCTTCATATAGATTAAATCTTGAAAAATCAAAATATGTGCAAATCAATTTAAAGAGTCCTACAAACAGCAAAATCTGAACAACTTTCACATCTCCTGGTCTCTTAAATAGAACATTAGAATTCTTAACTTCTGTTTCCCCAAATCTAAACCAAGTTAATCTTAATTCTACTTAGATCATAGGATTTCCAGGAATTTTGAATAAGATAATGTACATAAGGTACTTAACAAAGTTGGCTAGTGCATAGTTGGATTTCAGCTAATTAGTTAGTATTATTTACACAGTAATTCATTGCTAATGAAACTTATTTGGTCAGAAAAAGTGTTGGAAAATGAAAATTTTGCAAGTTGGTCTTCATATGAAAGAAACCTGAGTATGTCTTTCAGATAAGAAAATATAGGATATTCAACATATCCTGTATTTTTCCCCTTAGCTCTAAGAAGCAAATACTACTGATTTTGTTGAATCCTATTTTGGAAATCATCTGAAAACATCTATTGTTGATTATATTTATCTTCTTATAGGGAATATATTTAGAGGGAAAGTCTACAAAACCTAGAATACTAGGGGTTCTATTTGTTGAAATGTGCTCTATGCTCTGTGTATTTCCTCCAAATAAAAAAAGAAATGACAGTTAATGGATTATCTGAGTTCCAAAGGAATTTATGTTGTTGCTTTTTAAATTACTATCATTTATCATCAATTCTTTATACTGAGATTTGTAATAAATTATCTTTTTAAATACCCAGCAGCATGTAAAGATCTTGGCTTTTTACCAGAAGACCCCTTCCCACAATTAAATATAGAAAAAGTACATGTAGCTTTAACTTCTAAGACAAACTATCGAATACATCATAAAGACATTAAAATATATTAATGATCAAAAATTAGAGACAGATTGAGAACACAGCAATAGGGAATCCCAATGATATAATAAAAGAGTTCAGATTTTGGGATTAAATTGCTCCAGTTAAGAGATAATTAAACAATTTTAGCCTCCAGGAAGGCTGCTTTGGCTGGCAGCTTGACTACTAACAGATGAACTTGTTTTGCAAGCAAATGAGTAAACAAATCTGTTAAATATAATTTGGTTTTTCACACACATTGATCCACCATTTTCTTATTTACTGAATTATTCTGACCTCTACCTAAATCTAGAGGATTGACTGCACATATATTAGCTATGGCTTTAATTATGTGAATGAGAGTTGAGCAAAAATTGTTTTCACCTCACTGTCCTGTGCTGTTGGACACGGTTTGCTCTGCGTCATATTGTCGCTATTGTTTGCTCCTTAAAATAACACCACAATTAGTTTACCTGATATTTCCTTTTAAAATTTTTTTTAAATTTATTTGACATAGAGAGAGATCCCAAGTAGGCAGAGAGGAAGGCGGAGACAGAGAGAGGAGGAAGCGGGCTCCCTGCCGAGCAGAGAGCCTGACGTGGGGCTCGATCCCAGGACCCGGAGACCAGGACCCCGAGACCAGGACCTGAGCTGAAGGCAGGGGTTTGACCCACTGAGCCACCCAGGCGCCCCTACCTGATATTTCTACTAAGTCCCCTTTATAGATGATTCAGTCAGTTAAAAATGCAATTATCAAATAGTAACAAATTAAACAGGAGAAGATAGTGGAGGAGTATGTGTACTCTGATCATGAAAAATAGACACTGTTGGGATTAGTAATTAACAAGTTAATTTTTAGCGCTATGCATGCCTTCAAAGTCTTCATAAGAACACCATGTTGAAAAAACACCTATCACTTATTTTATATAACACTCACTTACATAGCACTTACCAAGCAACACTAATTGTTCTAAGTGTCTTATTAACTAATATACTCCTCAGAATAACCACAGATTAAGTGTTATCCCCATATGATAAGGAAACTAAGACATGGACATGAAGTGAAGTAATTCACTGAAAGAAAATTTTATAAACAACTTGAATAAGGAGATCAGAAAGGGAGACAAGGTAGAGAAGGAGGTCTAAGGTAATGCCAGAGTTTCAAGCATGGGTAACTAAAATGTTGTTTCACTCATATCACCAGATGAGAAAAATCTTTCCTGAAAGAAGAGAAGCAGGAAAGGTGGCATAGAGTTAGAAGACAGAAGATGAATGTGACTTTTGAATAACTTACAAAAGGCTCGTATGCTTTTTAAAAATTGTAGTATAATCAACATACAGTGTTATATTAATTTCAGGTATACAATGATTCGACGATTTTACATATTACTCAGTCTTACAACAGTAAGTGTATTCTTAATCCCCTTTATTTCACCCACCCTCTTCCATCTATCCTCTAGCAGTCATCAATTTGTTCTCTGCATTTAAGGGTCTGTTTTTGTTTTGTTTTGTTGTTTTTGTTTTTTTGGTCATTTGTCCCTTTTTTTCTTTGTTCATTTGTCTTGTTTCCTAAATTCCACATGTAAATGAAATCACGTGGTGTTCATCTTTCTCTGACTCAGAAATACACACACATCACTTCTACTTTATCCATTCATCTCTTGCTGGACTCTTGCGTTGCTTCCACATCTTGGTTATTGTAAATAATGCTGCAATAAATGTAGAAAAATATACATCTTTTTGATTCAGTGTTTCATATTCTTGAGTTAATTCCACCCAGTAGTGGAATTAGAGAATCACCTAATAATTCTATTTTCAATTTTGTTGAAGAACCTCCATATTTTTTTTCTACAGTGGTTACACCAGATTGCATTTCCACCAATAGTGCACTAGGGTTTCTTTTTCTCAACATCCTTACTAACACTTGTTACTTGTCTTTTTTACTCTAGCCACTCTGACGGGTGTAGGGTGATACATCATTATCGTTCTTCTGATCTGCATTTCCCTCATGGTTAATGATGTTGAATATCTTTTTATGTGTCTGTTGGCCATTTGTATGTCTTCTTTGGAAAAATGTCTATTCAGGTTCTCTGTTCATTGTCTAATCAGATTTTTTTCCCATGTTGAGTTGTGTAAGTTCTTTATATACTTTGGATATTAACTCCTTATTGGGTAAATCATTTTCAAATATTCTTTCATTCAGTAGGTTACCTTATTGTTTTGTTAATAGTTTCCTTCACTGAAAAAGCTTTTTATTTTGATGTCATCTCAATAGTTTTTTGTTTTGTTTTGTTTTGTTTCCCTTGCTTGTAAAGACATATCTTAAAATAAGTTTCTTCAATGTCTAAGAAATTACTGCCTATGTTTTCCTCTAGGCATTTTTGTGGTTTCAGGTCTCATATTTAGATCCTTAATCTATTTTAAATTTATTTTTGTGTATGGTATTAGAAAGTGGTCCAGTCTCATTGTTTTCAATGTTGCTGTCCTATTCTCCCAGCACCACTTACTGAAGAGCCCATCTTTCCCCCCTCATAAATTCTAGCTTCCTTTGTCATAGATTAATGCACTATATAAGTTTATTTCTGGGCTCTCTATCCCATTCCATTGATCTATGTGTCTATTTTTCGTGTGTCAGTACCATAATATTTTGATTACTGTAACTTCGTAGTATATCTAGGATTATGATACCTCCAGCTTTGTTCGTCTTCCTTAAGACTGCTTTGGCTATTCAGGGTCTTATATGGTTCCATACAAATTTGAGGACCCTTTGTTCTAGTTATGTGAAAAACACTGTTGGTATTTTGATAGGGATTGCATATTTTGATCATCATTTAGCTTACTGAGGCTAAAAATGCTCAAGTTTTGTAAAAGTAGAACTCAGTTGAGAATTTTGTTGTTGTTGTTATGTCAGCACTGGTCTGTGTAGAGAAACTTTTTGTCGTTACTAAATTTCTTCACTATAACTAGACCTACTCTGTGAGATAATCAATCTAAATTGGTACATCATGTTAATTTCCCATGGAGTCTATTTTTCCCTTTATAGTATTTATCATAATTTATAATCATATACTCATTTAGATGTTCACTGGTGAAGTGTTTGTTTCCTTCACTAAATAGTTCTTTATGAAGACATGTATTTTACCTCATTTTACAACAATGTATATCCACTTATTAGCATAGTTTATGGCACAAAATGAATAAATGATCTATATTTCTTCTTACTAAAAACTAAGATCTTTTTAATCTTAAAAGATCAAAAAACTGAGGTAGTATTTGGGAGTTGCTATTCATATTACTGTGTTAAAATATGAAATAAAAGTCTATAAAGTTTCTGGATTTCTTTTTAGAAATCAAAGATTAGGAATAGTAGCAACTAAGTAAGCAGTGAATTTGCCAAATTTAAACATCCCTCTTCCGAGTGGTTAAAGTCTATTAACACTTCAACTGTTCAGGTTCTTTGATGTGAAATATTTAAGAATACAAAAGGCTGTAGTATAACATTGTAAGAAGCAGAGAGAAAAGCACTAGTCTAGATCAGGGAGATTTATGTTAAAACCAACAGAAGTTAGCCTCACAGCTGGAGTGCTACCAGGAAGAAAAAGTACTTCTTGAGATGGAAAAAAAAATGTGTGTTCATAGAAGTTCAAATACTTCAATCAAAGTAGAGTACAGCATACACTAATTTTTTCACAGATGAAAGGCCCAAATAAAGTAAGCTTTAAAAAAAATCAAAGTACAATAAAGGTCTGTGATCCAGAACATCTTCAATCACAGCCTCTTATTCTGCTCTGTCATCTAATTTCACCATTCTCCACTCCAGTGCCTTTGACCTTCGGAGAACAATAATGCCAATGGCTTTTACAGTTATTTGCCCCATTGTGCCACTGTAATTGAGTTCACCTAAGGACCTATTCGACATTGTATTAATAATTGTTTATGCTAGAGGTATTTTAGTCACACTATAACAAGGGATTGCAAAACCTAATCAAGAAACTTAAAAGATGTTTTGTGTTATTGATGATGAAGTATCCTCAACTATATTGAATTTTTTACTATTTGAATAATAAAAATTATTTAACTTAACACTTATGTTTAAAAATAAAAAGACAAAGGACATTCATACTTTATTATGCTCTTTTGTCTTGAAATTAAAGGAAAAACTCTCCTTATAGAAGTTAGTGGTCCTACAGTTTAATATTAATGAGAAAACAATTACTGTTTTCCTTCTGATGATGAATGAAATATGTAATTTTAATTTTAATTGTATTTACAGTCTCCAATTTCTTAGCATCTCAAAATTCTCTGAATATATATTCAATGTATAGTTTATGTAGTTTATAGCTTATTTTATGGTTTATATATAGTTTACATATAGTTTATTTTATAGTCTCTATAAAATAAGAATGTTTTTCAATTATTAAAGTCTCAAGCCTAAAGACCAAAAGTAGAAAATAATGTTCTTCAAAAAGACCTGTCTCTTGCATGCAGCTAATGTCCAAACTCTTCCATATGCCACACATACAATTGCCAGAAATATTAACAGAATGTCAAATATCTATGTAAAAAAGAAAGTCCAAGTTTTCTTATTTGCTTCAAGTCAGACTCAACACAACAAAATCTCAGTGCATGGAGTCCTGTGGACAGTTTCATTTTTTAAATTTAATTGTGTTTATACACTGAACTAAAAATTTTAAGTGTACACATTAAGTAGAAAAATTCACCCTACCACCTCAGTAGGCTTTGACCTTTTATAACCTGGCAAGGACTTTCTCCCAATCAGGCTAAAATCTGAAATCTGAAAAAAAACGCCAAGAAAGTTTTTGTTTCCTGACACTGGTGAGTCTGGCAGAAGAGAAGGCCTACGGGCAGTCTGTCTAATATCATAGTCTATCAGTTCAATCCTGAATACAACTCCCGTGAATGTATGCATGGAGAATGAGAGTAGGCTGAATGTTTCTCATCAATTATTACTTGCCCCCTTTCCAAACATGAATCACCCTTTGTTAGGCAACCATCCATCCTATATTGCCCCAGATGATAAATATAAGACATTTTATCCCCTATTACTTCACAATAAATTATTATTTACATTTTACCTCTACAATTTGGCCATGTTCTTTCTCTCCAACTGTGTGAGACACCTGCCACGTCAGTCACACTTATTGCTCATCATCCAATACTGACCCATACTAAATTCATTCATTCCTCTCTCTGTTTAAAGTGCACATTGCCCCAAAACTAATACCAACACCCCAATCTGACATATCCATCTTTCTACCTTTACTCAGTATAAAGTTCATCATCCCTCAAAGCCAAGAGCAAGTTCACTTCTCCTATTTCTCATCCCAAGTTCAGTCAATACAAATTATCCTTACTCTAATTTTTCCTTACTTTGAAAATTAGCACATAATTTTTTTTTAATTGCTTCAAGCCCACTAGCTCATCATCTAACTGAACTGTAAGGCCCCCTGGTCATGACCCATATTTTGTGCCTCCTGCAATTTGGTCACTAGCAGTGCTGGATGTCATATTGAAGGGGTAGGCTTGTCACTGAACTGGTTTTTCATGCTGGCAGCTGAACAAAAGGTAGAAAACCATTCAGTAGGGACAAGGACATGTGAACAGTAAATTGTGCCGTCATTGCCGAGATAAGAAGAGTGTTGAAATTCCCATGTGTGCCTACTTGAAATATCTACAAAATAACAATTACAACAACTGCAGTTACAACAAAGATTAGCATTTGCTGGACTCCTACTTTGTGTCACGCTCTAAGCCAGGGGTTTAATAGATACATCATTTCATTTAGTCAGAATAACAGCAGTATTAAGCAGGTATCCCTATCTCCATTTTACAGATGAGCAAAAGGAGTCTTAGAGTAAGGAACTTGTTGAAGACTTCTTATTCAGCAGGTTAAGAATAAGAACTTGGGGGGCACCTGGGTGCCTCAGTGTGTTAAGCCTCTGCCTTCGGCTCAGGTCATGATCTCAGGGTCCTGGGATCGAGTCCCACATCGGGCTCTCTGTTCACCGGGAAGCCTGCTTCCCCCCGCCCCCGCCCCACCTGCTGCTCTGCCTACTTGTGATCTCTCTCTCTCTCTCTCAAATAAATAAATAAAATCTTAAAAAGAATAAGAACTTGAATAAAAACTCATTTTGGTTTGACCTTAAAGCTTTTTACCACAGAATTGTAGGAAGAGCTTAGGGCTTCTAAAAGCTACATATTTGTCCATTAAAACATGAATCACTCACCAAAATTACCTATAAGTAAGTCATTAGTTATACATTATTAAAAAGCAATATTCAGTCAAGACCTGTTGAGTATCTAGATACTGTAAAGTATACAAGGAATTAAAATACCTAATCTATACAATTAGGAATAACAAGAAATCAAAAATTACATAAAAATATAACAATAAAAAATATTCTAAAGCACTATGTGGTATGTCTAATAACTGATGCCATTAATTTTTATGGGGATAATTTCTTTTAAGTTTTTATTTAAATTCCAGTTAGTTAACACAGCGAACATTAGTTTTAGAGGTGCAATATATTTATTCAACACTTCCTTCTAACACCCAGTGCTCAACACAAGTGTACTCCTTATCCCAATCATATATTTAATCCATCACCCACCCACCTGCCCTCTGGTAACCATTAGTTTCTTCTCTATAATTGAGTGTGTTTCTTGGTTTGCCCCTCTATCACTCTTTTTATCCTTTTACTCATTTGTTTTGTTTCTTAAATTCCACATATGAGTGAAATCAAATGGCATTTGTCTTTCTCTGATAGACATATTTCACTTAGCATAGTACTTCAATTCATGTCATTGCAAATGGCAAGATTTCATTCTTTTTTATGGTTGAGTAGTATTCGTGTGTGTGTGTGTGTGTGTGTGTGTGTGTGTGTGTGTGTACCACATGTTCCTTAGTCATTCATCAGTCAGTGGACATAGGCTATTTCCATAATTTGGCTATTTGTAGATAGTGCTCCTATAAACACTGAGGTGCATGTATCACTTTGAATTAGTATTCTGTATTCTTTGGGTAAAACCCAAGCAGTACAATAGCTGGATTGTAGGGCAGTTTGTTTGTTTAAGACTTTATTTAATTGAGAGATAAAAGAAAGAGAGAGCATAAGCAGAGGGAGAAGCAAACACACCACTGAGCAGGGAGCCTGAAGTAGGGCTTGATCCCAGGAACCTGGGATCATGACCTGAACTGAATGCAGACGCTTACCTGACTGAGCCACCCAGACACCCCCATAGGGTAGTTCAATTTTTAACTTTTTGAGGAAACTCCATACTGTTTTCTACAGTGGCTACACCAGTTTGCATTCACACCAACAGTGCAAGAGTGTTCCCCTTTCTCCATATCCTTGTCAACACCTGTTAATTCTTTTGTTGTTGATTTTAACTTTCACGGGTATGAGGTGATATCTCATTATAGTTTTGATTTGCATTTCCTGATGATAGGTGATGTTAGCATTTTTCAGTGTGTCTGTTGGCCATCTGTATGTCTTTGGGAAAATATCTATTCATGATTTTTGCCCATTTTTATTGAATTATTCATTTTTGGATGTTGGGTTTTAAATATTCATATGGGGGTAATATTCATTGCAGGCTGAAGACTTAAATAACTAGGTGGGCTAGGAGAAAAAACTTGAGAAATGAATGGGAAGGATTTCTATCATAAGAAGGGATGGCCTCAGAGTTGGGGGTGGGAGTTAAGTAGAGTTCTTGTTTCAGATGACACTGAAAAAACACACTTGACCAAAGGAGAGAGTCCACATAAGACACGATGGGTGGAAGGCTGGAAAGTTGTCCCAAAGGGGGGAAAAATAGAAAAAGAAAGTTGTCTCAAGGAAAAAGAAATTAAAGCCTTCTAGACTAGTGTGGTAGGAAAAGTTGGAACTAAAAGAATTTTCACTGTGCATGTTTCACTTCTTTTGGCTTCTTTACTTTTCTTCTAATGTGTATTAATAATATTAATAATGAATATTATTAATAATAATAATTCTATTATTTTCTAATGTATTTGGAGATGAGTTTTGCTTATGTTCTTTTATAAGTTCCTAGCCAATCATGAACTGTGACACTGCTTACCATCACATTTACTCCATTTCTTTATCCTTCACCCCCTTCCTTATAAAGGAGCTTCCTCAAAAGAAAAAAAAGCTTTTTCAACATGTAAAATTTTTTTTTTGCAAGTACAATATATCATCAAACAATGTGATGTAGCAAAAATGTATTCACAGGTTTTGAAGCAGACAGAGCTAGATCTGATTCAAACTCAGCCATTTAGTGGCAAATCATCTACACAATGTATCCCACATCTTAATCTATAAAGTGGTAAAAATGGTAACTACTTGACAAGATTAATGTGAAAATTATAAATTATATATGCAAAACACTACTTTTAAACTATAGTAAATATAATACTAGCTCTGGGTATTTATTATCAATTCTTTATCATTTATGTAAAAAGTTTATATTTTATGCCAGAAACTCTTTCATAATGTATCATAGCAATAAACAAAACAGTCTACATGCTGTAGAGAATCTTACATGCTAGTTGGGGGGATAAAAAAATCAGATAATAAGCATATAATAAATTTTAGCTATACTTAAACTCTACAAAGAAAAATAATATAGGCTAAGAAGATATAAGTGGAGCTAGGGGTACAGACAGTTCAGATAAGCTGGCCAGGGAATCCCAATACATAGATTTGTTCTTAACAAAGAAGATATCATATGAAGAAACATGCTATACAAATTATTTGTCAATAAAGTAACAATTTGGAAATAGTTTTGAATACTATAAAATATTATTAACTTTATAAGAATTTATTTCAAAAAGATACATCACAGAAGATTCATCCAAGCACTTTTCGGTAATTGGTATTTTACCAGCGGCTAAAAGATAAAGAATATTAAATCTAAAGTGTTTGAAATCCATGACTAATAATGATCAATGAGAAACAAAAACAAAGTGTCTTTGAAATTGTGATTTTAGCCAGTGATAACTTTCAAGTATCTACTTTTCCAAGTATCTACTTTTTCAAAAACAAACTATTAAATAAAATGAGTTGAATACTGCCCTTTTCTTTCCCCAAAGATTTTATTTATTTGAGAGACAGACAGAGACAGCAGAGGGAAGGGGCAGAAAGAGGAAAGAGAGAATCTCAAGCAGACTCCCACTGAGCACACTGGGACTCAATCTCACAATCTTGAGATTAGGACCTGAGCCAAAATTAAGTCAGAGGCTTAACCAACTGAGCCACCCATGTGTCTCAAATACTGTCTTTATATGGTGGTTAAAAGAGAAACTTTAGAAAACAAAATATCTGGGTTCCTAAGCTCTGATTTTTCTTGGCTGTGTGGTCTAGCTTTTATAACCTGTATGTTACTTTTTTGATGATGCCAGTTTTGTAGAAAATTCATTTTTATGGAAAGACCAATACCCCCTCTGGTAAATTATGTAATCTCTTTGGAAATAAAGTAGAGTATATGTATATACTAAGCTGAATCCTATGTCAGATGTAATGCAATTTTCTGCTTAGCTAAAAAAAAGTGAAGAAAATAATGATCTATAAAATGTAGTAATTAGGCTGGATGTTTTATATGGTATTTTCTAATATTAATTCCATGACAATTTAGTTTCCTCTTTATAACATGGCCCACCTTGTTTCACAAATAATTTGAAGCAATTAAAACATTAAATGTGCATCTGGAAAGAAAAATAAGATTTTAAAAAATATTGTGTTTATTCTTTCTCTTTCACAGACTTAGGTTCTTTTACAAAGTGACATAACTAGATACTATCAGGTTACATATAATTATCCTTTTTGATTTTGGATAATTCTCCATTACAAAACTTTGTCTTTTTTAAATAAAGAAACTACATACAATATACACATATAATTGTTTCAAGTTGCTTTTCTAAAACTGAGCACGAGTAAAGGGCTCTTTAAGATTATGCTCCACATTCTAATTTCTAGTGAGTCATCCTTCTGTCCTATAAAATATGATACAAACAGAATGCAGGGACTTATCCTCTAGCTAATGCATTGTTTGGAGACTTACTAACTTTGGATAAGACACATGGCCATGAGGACACAAGAAAACCTGAGCACTGCAGAAGCAACCACATAATTTGTTCCTTGATTTATTACATCTTTGGTAGGCAACGCTCCAAGCTTCCATGCATATATGGGCAATTGGGGCATCCGTGATGAAGTGCTGTTGACAGAAGTATGGCCCGTGGTAACATGATTGCTATAATAAGGAACCGTGGTAAGTCAGACAGCTGTATCAATGGTTATTCTCTGCTTTGATATTTCAAAATGTCAACGTGCCATCACAAACTGTCAGGGGGAAAAATGTAAAGATGTGAGGAGAGGAAAGAACACTTCTATCGGCAGTTCCTTAATCAAGTCATTGTTTGAGATGTCCCTAATCACAGGCACTTAATATATGCGGTTCTGCTACTTTTTTGAAACATGAGGATTTCACTAAAAGCTGAATGTCAAGTTCATCAGTCTTATTTTAAAATCATCATTTATTTTGCCTCATGAGATGTTACAATTTAACCCTGCTAGGTCCATAAAGGAATCTTCTTGACAATACATGATAATTTATAACTATAATATCACTCCAATAAGCACTTATATTTCTAATAAAAAATTAGATCAGAGAAACAAGAGAAAGTCTTAACATTATGCTGAATTTAGCTATTTTATATATGAAGACCTAAAAATAAGGGCAGATTAATTTAGCACACACCATTTCATTTCTGCTTCTATCTATCCTATTAGGCCAAAAAGTACCTTAAAGAAATAACGGACTCCTCCTTATTTAACTCATTCTGTTTTTCTAGTTTCTTTCTCTGTGCTCCAATTTATCAAATATTGAACTTTAAAGTATTAGTGACTTATGCAGTAATAACTTCAAGTAAACAATTCATCTACTGATGATTTATAATATATTCAGTATATTTCATCATCCTTGAATTCAGGAATTAGCCCACATAATAAAATAGAGTAAATTATAAAAGAAAAACTATGAATAACACATAACCAATAAATTATACAGGATATAGCTGGTAAGATCACTTTAAAGGGGAAATATCTTGCTCTTACATGCATATAATATATAAATGCACTCACAGATTAGTATAATGTACTGTACCAATTATAAATACGTATATTTTTCTCTACCACAGTTGGAAATTTTACTAACTAGTTATACTTTTTCTGGCAAAGAAGGAAAGAAGAATGCTACACAAACAGTAATTTAGTTCTGGAGGTTTAATGGAATGGCCAAACTAAGCCTGAAAATACTAATGCATTTTGTTGCATATGGAAATACAAAGAAATCATTAAATATTGTTATATTCTATGACAAGAACAATGATTGTGCTGAAAATTCAATCAGGTTTCCTTGTCAGTCCAATAATGATAATTTTAACATGTTCATACCAAAAAACCAGTGAACCATTCAGCAAAATTTCATTTTCAGCAAACAGAATGAAGCCAAACACCAAGTCTATGATTTAGAAAACACAAAGTATATTTACTATTTCTTTATGTTTTCAGTTCTATTGTACTTAAGTAAAAGGATATTTTTTTAAATGCTATAAAAATTCATATATATAGCAGTCTGCTTTTTTATAGTCTTTCACATTAACTTACCCAACAGCATTGCACTTGCTGCTAATGAAAAGAGAGCAGGCTGTACAAATCTTCTTAAGTCTCCTGTGGCAAGAAAACTATTACAGAAATGAATAGAAGGAAGCTTCTGGAGATTTTCTCTTGCCTTTTTGTTTTACCGAAGGCTGTTAGGATCACACTGAGAGCTGTCAAAGCTGAATAAACCACTGGCAATTGGGTTTATACCCTTTGGGCAGTCAGGCTTTCATAGGGGATGATTCGACTTTGTCCAAGCACCAATATATTAGAAACAATGTGAAAACTCCCAGAGACTGGAGCCTGGCTTATAACTGTAAACAAAGAGGCACTTTGCTGCTGGTGGTTTGCAAGGGAGGGCTTGTCAGAGAGAGTTAATTCGAGCAGCCTAAAACTACATCAACCCCAGACATCTAAGTACTGATAATCTGCAGCTTTGCATGTTGTATTTTCAAAGCTGTTCAGCTGTAGGGCGGGAGAACAACTGGGTTTACAGAATCATTAAGAAATGTGAAATTTTGGGACGCCTGGATGGCTCAGTTGGTTAAGCAGCTGCCCTTGGCTCAGGTCATGATCCTAGCGTCCTGGGATCGAGTCCCACATCGGGCTCCTTGCTCGGCAGGGAGCCTGCTTCTCCCTCTGCCTCTGCCTGTGCTGACTTGCTCTCTCTGACAGGTGGATAAATGAAATATTAAAAAAAAAAAAAAAGAAAGAAATGTGAAAATTTTAAACTGTCATCTTTAACAAGAAAATGTTCGTTATGTTTTATGAGGTATGGTTGGGAGGGAGGTCTTCCAAGTTCTCTCTCAGAAATTATTTGAAAGTCAAATTCAGATTACTTATAATATAGATATATATGCAAGGTACTTGTGAGGTCAGGACTTTCACTTTCACTTCACAGATGAGTATAGATGAGTATTTCATGTGAGTAACAACTTTCAGTTATAGAGAAAATTTTACAAATGTGCTATCAATATGAAATTTGAAAATCTTGTTTATTTTCTATTTACACATAGGTAGATTCTTAGAAAATATACATTATAGTGTTAAGAATTCTCAAATACTGGACACATAAATTCTCTGACTATACAAATGTGTGTATATATATAAATATATATATATATGTACACATACACATACAGAAAGAAGGAAAGAGAGAAAGAGAGGCAAGGGATTGTTTCTATGTCATGAAGGCACTGGCTGGGACAAGAAAATGGTATCTGTCTTAATAGAGTTTATGACTATATTTCTATCCTCTAATATTGTCTGGACTTCAAAAAAATTTTATAACCCATACTGATGTTCATGCATACACAATGCATATTTATGGTGAGATTCATGCTAGTTGTATGTTTTCTGCAAAGAAGAGTCAAAACTTTTTTTTTTAAAGATTCCATTTATTTATTTGACAGAGATCACAAGTAGGCAGGGAGGCAGGCAGAGAGAGGAGGAAGCAGGCTCCCTGCCAAGCAGAGAGCCTGATGCAGGACTTGATCCCAGCACCCTGAGATCATGACCTGAGCCAAAGGCAGAGGCTTATGGAGCCACCCAGGCGCCCAAGAAGAGCCAAAACTTTTAAGCCTATTCTCCTCTTTAGTGTGTGAACATTGTTAACTCATTTAAAAACTGAATTTCGGTGCCTCAGTATGTTAAAGCCTCTGCCTTCAGCTCAGGTCATGATCCCAGAGTCCTGGGATTGGGCCCCTCATGGGGCTCTCTGCTCTGTGGGGAGCCTGCTTCCCTTCCTCTCTCTGCCTGCCTCTCTGTCTACTTGTGATCTCTGTCTGTCAAATAAATAAATAAAATCTTTAAAAAAAATAAAAATAAAAACTGAATTTCAACATCTATAAAACAGAAAAAATAACTACTTAGAAGACTGTCAATATTATAAAGCATAAGAGACTGTGGACTCTGAGAAACAAACTGAGGGTTTTGGAAGGGACGGTGGTGGGGAGATGGGTTAGCCTGGTGGTAGGTATGAAGGAGGACACGTATTGCATGGAGCACTGGGTCACTGGGTATGGCGCATAAAAAATGAATCTTGGAACACTGAAAAAATAAAACAACAAAAAAAGAAGATTGTCAATATTAAATTATTCTATTCATAGCAAGGAATGTGACATGAAGTCGGTAGAACAAATGTTGGTTTTCCTGGACTCAGAATTTTACATGATAGCAAACGTTTATCTTCAAAAACATGTTTTATGTTTACATTAAAATGTGTGTTTGCTCAATGATCTCATGCCTAATTGATGTATCATCTTAATCATACCCTTAACTAGACTCCTTATATTAAACCTATATCACCAAATTGCTAAACTTTGTGAAAATACCTTAGAAGTAAGATATTTAAATATGTGCACTGAGATATCAAGTTTATGACCTGGTACTGTGTGTTAATTCCAGAAACATAAGTGACTATGCTTCATTTCCTCTTTAAGGAATTCACATTAATAAGAATAAATATATTTTGCATTATGCTGCTCAATTTTAAGAGCTCTCTAAAAATTAAGAAATCAGTTTACAGTAATATGAATTTAAGCTGAATCCAGTAATCATCTCTTAATTTTACTTAATGGAGTGTGTATATTCATATGGCAAATTAGCTGATTTAGCTGACCCCTGCTCAGTTCATGGATCAGTTCACCAAATGTATTCATGTGTTTCTCCAAAGTCATACACCGGTGAACCACAAAATTAGGATCTCTTCTTTTGTAGATGCACTGGTTCCTTGATTTTCTGACTTTTCTGTTTTAACTTAACCATTTCCATCCTTCCTTTAAAATGAAAGAATTAGAGGGAATAGTGGTCTAAGCTAGCAGTGTTGAAACACCCTGAACACAACTCCTTCTGTGAACACACAAATCTACCCTTATATATAGAGCAATTCCTCCTGAGGAACTAATGGCTGATTGAGGAGCTTCTGCACACCAAATGACTGAGGGACTATGTAGAGAAAGGCAGAAGAGATAGAGACATGGTGGGACATGAGGGAGACATGATGAGAGCCCAACCCCTACACAATAATCTACAGTAGGGTATCACTCAGGGCCTATACACAGATTCATCTGCCCCAGAGCACAGTGAGAAAACAGCAGCAGTTCAAGGTGCACTTAGACTATAAATTAAAGAAATCCATTTACTAGTCCTATAGCAAATACCAAACACGTGGGTAACCACTGGAGCTTACTTGGAGGTTGGAGGCCCTGGTAAGTGTCATTTTTATATTCCCTCCTTGATAGTGTGTCCAGTTGCAGGGTCCATTTGCTATAGGCAGCCTGCTACAGCCACCTCAGTGTGCCTTGGGTCCTGGCCTACATCAGCTCCACTATCCCTCTAAGGTGGCCCTGGCATGGTATGCCCTGGGACATCACCTGTGCTTATCCTAGTTTCAGCCATCCCACCAAAGTAGTCTCAGTATGGCACACTCTAGGATCCGCTGGCCTGCATCTGACCCAACCATCCTACTGAGACAGCCCTGCAGTGGTGGGTCATGGAATGCTCTTGTTCCATGTCTGCTCCAACATTAGCCAGCCATCTTGTCAACATAAACCCGGTATGGCATATCCTGGCCTATGCCTGCTCCAGCCCCAGAGTTCCCACCAAGGACACCCAGGCACACACCCCAGGACCCTCCTGGATTGTGCCAAATCCAGCTATTCCACCAAGGCAGTCCTGATGCCTCATGCCAAAGAATCTCTGGCCTGAGCCCATTACAACTACAGCCATCCCACCAGGAAGTCACTAAATCACACTCCTGAGGATTTCCCAACCCAAACACACTTCAGCTCCAGCCAGCCTGCCAAAGCCAGGAACAGGCATTCTACATGGAGGATGTTCCTATACAAGTTCACTTTTTCAAGACTGATGGAGGTAGCTCTTCTACCTAATTCATAGAAACAAATATAGGAAGTCAAACAATCTCAATCAGCAAAGAAGAAGTCAAACTCTCACTCTTTGCATATGATATGATACTTTATGTGGAAAACCCAAAAGAATCCACTCCAAAACTGCTAGAACTCATACAGGAATTTAGTAAAGTGTCAGGATATAAAAATCAATGCACAGAAATCAGTTGCACTTCTATACACCAACAGCAAGGCAGAAGAAAGAGAAATTAAGGGTCAATCCCATTTACAATTGCACCAAAACCCGTAAGATACCTAGGAATAAATCTAACCAAAGAGGCAAAGAATCTGTACTCAGAATACTATAAAGTACTCATGATATAGTACTATAAAGTACTAGTGATTCATCAGTTGCACATAACACCCAGTGCTCATTACCTTAATGTCCATCACCCAGTTACCCCATCCCCTCACCTACCTCCCCTCCAACAACCCTCAGTTTTCTTTCAAGTTAAATGTCTCATGGTTTGTCTCCCTGTTTTTCTCCTACTTTATTTTTCCTTCCCTTCCCTTATGCTCATTTGTTTTCTTTTCTTAAATTCCACATAGAAGTGAAATCATATGGTATTTATGTTTTTTCTGGCTGACTTATTTTGCTTAGCATGATATATTCTAGTTTTATCCATGTCATTGCAAATAAGATTTCATTCTTTTTGATGGCTTAGTAGTATTCCACTATATATATATATATATATATATATATATACATACATATATGCCTCTATATATATGCCTCTATATATATGCCTCTATATATATGCCTCCATACCTATCTCTATCTCTAATCTTCTTTATCCTTTTATCCATTGATGGACATCTAGGCTCTTTCCATAGTTTGGCTATTGTGGGCATTGCTGCTATAGACATTGGGATGGAAGTGAGCCTTCAAATCACTATTTTTGTATCCTTTGGATAAATACGTAGTAGTGTAATTGCTGAGTCGTAGGGTAGTTCTATTTTTAACTTTTTGAGGCACTTCCATACTTGTTTTCCAGAGTGGCTGTACCAGTCTGCATGTCCTCCAACAGTGTAAAAGGGTTCTCCTTTCTCCACATCCTCACCAACACCTCTTGTTTCCTGACTTGTTAGGAAACAAAATAGGCTTTCAAACAAAGACATAAGAAAGGACACTATATAATGACAAATAGGTCAACCTAACAAGAAAACATAACATTTGTAAATATTTGTGCACCCTACATAGGAGCAGCTAAATACATAAAGCAAATATTAACAGGCATAAAGAGAGAAACTGACAGTTATAAGCAAGAATAGTAGGGGGACTTTAATACTCACTTAACATCAATGAATATGTCATATAGACAGAAAGTCAATAAGGAAACGTTGAACTTAAATGACACATTGGACCAGATGGACTTAACAGATGTTACAGAATATCTCATCCCCAAACTGCAGAACATGCATTCTTTTCAAATGCACATAGAACATTCTTCAGGATAAACCAATCACATGTTAGGGCATCAAACAAGTCTCAATAAATTCAAGATGACTGAAATCATATAGAACATCTTTTCTAACCACAATGGTATGAAATTAGAAATCAATTATAAGAAAATAACTGGAAAAAACACAAACACTTGGAGAATAAACATGTTATTAAACAACAAATAGGTCAACAAAGGAAAAAAATGAAATCAATAAATACCTTGATACAAATTAAAATAGAAACACAACTTTTAAAAATCTATAGGATTCAGCAAAAGTAGTTTTAAGATGGAGAACTTAATGATACAGGCCTACCTCAAGAAATAAGAAAAATCCAAATAATCTATACAGCTAAAGGAACTAGAAAAAAAAGGCAGAACAAACAAAACTCAAAGTTAGTAGAAGGAAGGAAATAATAAAGATCAGAGTGCAAATAAAAGAAATAGAAACTAAAAAAATAGAAAACATTGATGAAGCCAAATCCTGGTTCTTTGAAAAGACAAACAAATATAACAAATCTCTAGCCAGACTCATCAAGAAAAAGAGAGTTCCCAATGAATAAAATCAGAAATGAAGGAGATAAATCAGAAATGAAAGAGAAATTATAACTGATACCACAGAAATACAAATGACTATTAGAGACTACTACAAATAATTTATGCCAGCAGACTAGAAAACTTAGAAGAAATAAATAAATTCCTAGAAACACACAACCTTCCAAGACTAAATCATAAAGAAATAGAAAATCTGAATAGACTGATTACAAGTAATGAATTTTAATCAATAGTTAAACTTCAAACAAACAAAAGTCTAGGACAAGATGGTTTCACAAGTGAATTCTACTAAATATTTAAAGAAGAGTAGTATCTATCCTCAAATTTTTCCAAAAATTTTTTCCAAACTCATTACATGAGGTCAGCGTTACCTTTACACAAAAACCAGACAAAGATACCACAAAAAAGAAAATTACGGGCAAATATCACCAGTGAACATAGATGAAAAATCCTCAACAAATTTGCAAGCTGGATTCATTAACACAATAAAAGGATCATATACTACAATCAAGTGGAATTTATTTCAGGGATGCAAGAATGGCTAAACATTTTCAAATCACTCAATGTGATGCATCACATAACAAGAGCAAAGATAAAAATGAGATGATTATCTCAACAGATGGAGAAGAAGCATTTGAAAAATTCAACAACCACTTATGAAAAAACTTGTAGCAAAGTGAGTATAGAGGAAATGTACCAATATAATAAAGGCCATAAAAAACAAACCAACAGCTAACATCAGAATCAATAGTGAAAGGCAAAATCTTTTCCCTTAAGATCAGAAGCAAGACAAGGATTTTCATTCTCACTATGTTTATTCAAAGCAGTCCTGGCTGGATCAAGAAAAATAAATAAAAGGAATCTAAATTTGAAAGGAAGAAGTAAAACTGTTACTATTTGCTGATGACATGATACTATACAGAGAAACCCTAAAGACTCAACTAAAAAAACTATTAGAACTAATAAATGAATTCAGTAAGGTTTCTGGATATAAAATTAACCTACAGAAAGTGGTTGCATTTCTACGCACTACTAACGAGCTGTCAGAAGAGAAATTAAGAAGACAATCCCATTTATAGTTGTATCAAAAAGAATGAAATACCTAGGAATAAATTTAACCAGGGCAATAAAAGACCTGTACACTGAAAAATATAAGAGACTTATTTAAAAATAAAAAAAATATGAGACTGATTTAAAAAATTGAATATGACAAAAACAAATGTAAAGATATCAGGAACATATATTGGAAAAGTTATTACTGCTGAAGTTCTCATACCATCCAAAACAATCAAGAGATTCATTGTAATTTCTATTAAAATACTGATATCAGTATTTGGGGTTGGGTTGTGGGGGAGGTGCAGGGAAGAGGGGGGAGTCCTGGAGGCTTAGGAAGGGGTCCTGAACATAAGCTAGGAACTGTTGCTCAGAGCCTGGCTTCCATAGGAATCTTGGCTGGGGGCCAAAGCCCAGGGACCTGTGGGGTCCCTGTCCTTCCTGCCCCATCCCTGCCATCCCCAGACCCAGGCCGGTCAGTATTGGACTCTGGCCACTGTTCAGTGTCTCATCCCCTTGGAAATGAGCCAGTCTTTTTTGCAAGGTCGGTTGACCTAAAACATTATTTCTTCTCCATTGTAAATAGTTGCGTTTTTGTTTTACGGTGGGTGGAGGGTGGGTGGGGAACATAAATTCGTTGCATGAGTAAATGGGTCAGACCTGTAGTGTGAGCATGCGCGCCCTTCTGCCGGAGAGGGCACTGTGTTGAACATAAGCACCTTGGTAACTAAACCCCTTTAAATAGCTATAAAGGTTTTAGTTCTGTATTGATTCAGTTACTGTAAGAGCTTGGGTTTATTTTTGTAGGACTTAATGGCTAAGAATTAGAACATAGCAATGGGCTGCTCTGTTGGAGTAATGTAAATTGTAATTATAAATAAACATGCAATTATAAATAAACATTTTTCACTGAACTAGAAGAAAGAATCCTAAAATTTGTATGAAACTAAAGACCCTGAATAGCCAAAGCTTCTTGAGAAAGAAGAACAAAGCTGGAGGTATTATGTTTCCTGATTTCAGACTATACTTCGGATCTATAGTAATCAAAACAATATGGTACTAGCATGAAAATAGACTCATTGGTCAATGGAATACAATAGAGAGCCTCAGTAAAAATATATGCTAGATGGTCAATTAATCTATGAGGCAAGATTAGACAAAGGAGGCAAGAATAGACAATAAGGGATAAGTCTCTTCAAAAAAAATAGCATTGGGAAAACTAGACAGTTTCATGCAAAAGAATGAAGCTAGATCACTATCATATTTCATATGCAAAAATAATTTAAAATGGATTAAGTATTTGAATATAAGACATGAAGCCATAAAACTCCAAGAAGGCAGTAATCACTTTGACATTGGTCTTAGCAGTATTTTGGGGGCTAATATCCTCAGCCAAGGGCAAAAAAAAAAAAAAAAAATGGGATTACATTAGACGAAAAAGATTTTGCACAGTGAAGGAAACCATCAATAAAACAAAACCTACTAAATGGGAGAAGATAGTTGCAAATTACACATCTGATAAGGGGTTAATATTTAAAGTATATGAAGAACTTACAAAACTTTTATTAAAAACACAACCTAATTTAAAAAATGGGCAGAGAACTTCAATAGACATGCTTCCAAAGAAGATACACAGATGGCCAACAGGTACATAACAAGATACTCAAAATCACTAATTATCAGGAAAATGTAAATCAAGGGACGCCTGGGTGGCTCAGTTGGTTAAGCGGCTGCCTTCGGCTCAGGTCATGATCCCAGCGTCCTGGGATCGAGTCCCACATCAGGCTCCTTGCTCGGCGGGGAGCCTGCTTCTCCCTCTGCCTCTGCCTGCCACTCTGTCTGCCTGTGCTCGCTCGCTCTCTCTCCCTCTCTCTCTGACAAATAAATAAATTAAAAAAAATTTTTTAACTAAAAAAATGTAAATCAAAACCACAATGAGGTAATATATCTGTTAAAATGGCTAGTGTCAGAAAGACAAAAAAAAATTAGTATTGGCAAGGAGGAGTTGGAGATGAAGGAAGAGTCATGCACTGTTGGTGGAAATGCCAACTGATATAACCAGTATGGAGATTCCTCAAAAAAATTAAAAACAGAATTACCTTATGATCCTATAATTCCATCTGAATATTGTCCCAAAGAAAATGAAAACAAATTGAAAAGAACTATGTGCCCCTATATTTAATGCAGCCTTATTTTTAAAAGGCAAGATATGGAAGCAAAGTAAGTGTACAATGATAGGTGAACAGATAAAGTAGACACAACAGAATATTAGTCATTAAAAAGAGAAATCTTTCCATTTGTGACATCATAGATGGACACAGATCATATTATGCTAAGTGAAATAAGTCAGAAAAATACAAATACTATAGGAGCTAACTTATATTTTCGAACTAACACCAAAACAAAAATAAAATAGAAACACAAATTTTTGGTTACCAGAGCAGGGAGGATTGGAGGGGTGTGAAATAGATGAAGGAGGTTAGGACGTACAAACTTTTAATTAAAAAATATATAAACAGATGAACATCAGGGAAAAAAAAGAGAGAGGCAAAAAAAACCCCAGATTTTTAACTATAGAAAAAGCTAAGGGTTATTGGAGGGAAGGTGATGGAGGGATGGCTTAAACAGGTGATAGGTATTAAGGAGGGCACTTGTGACGAGCCCCAGGTGTTGTATGTAGGTGATGAATCACGAAATTCTACACCTGAAACTATCATTATACTGTATGTTAACTAACTGGAATTTAAATAAAAGCTCTGATCAAATGGATCGGGGTCGAGTCCTTTTTCCATTATTATCCATTGATCTTGGAATTTCCCTAAATTTCAGTTTCCTCATCCTTAAAATAGATAAGAACAGATACATAGATATAATAATAGATAATACTGGATAACAAAGGAACATAATTCAGAGAATGATTGTGATGATTAAATAAAATAGTCAAATTAAGCTTCTAATTCAGAGTCTGGCACAAAACAATCAATAAATGTTGGTTACTGTAAGTATAAAGTAATTTTTGAAGAGTAGTATAAAAGTTTTGCTATATGATACTGTAATAAATTTTACCTGATTCATATTAATTTGTGAGATGATTTCAAAGGAGTTCCAAAAGCAGGCCCATCTACTTACTTTGCATTTCCACAGATAAACTGACCTCAAAGAAAAGAAGTTTAGGGACGCCTAGGTGGCTCAGTTGGTTAAGCAGCTGCCTTCGGCTCAGGTCATGATCTCGGCATTCTGGGATCGAGTCCCACATCGGGCTCCTTGCTCGCCAGGGAGCCTGCTTCTCCCTCTGCCTCTGCCTGCCACTCTGTCTGCCTATGTTCTCTCTCTCTCCCTCTCTCTCTCTCTCTCTCTCTCCCTGAAAAATAAATAAATAAATAAATAAAATCTTAAAAAAAAAAAAAGAAGTTTAGCTACCTAAGGTAGAATGGCTAAGTACATGAAAAATGTTGAGAATCTATGAACTACATAGGACTTCCCAAAAGGCTTCCCATGCTGCCTTAAACACATTCTCTTCCTCTGTTCTCCGGTGAACACATTCAGCAAGACAAAAATCAAGATTACATGTGGCCAATTCCTTTATTTTTTAACTTTATGTTCTTTGTTGGGTTACAAACTATAACAATTATCAAATTTGAATACTCTACAATATTATCTCCTCTCCTTTCTGGATTTCCTCAAGTGTCTCCTTACACCCCTGTCTCTATCTAATGAACTGTAATAAAACACTGTAGAGGTCATGTGGGAAACGAACATTTCAAGCAATAGTACTTACAAACTAGGGCTTGGAATATACTGTTTTTTTTCTCTCAAATGTCGCATCAAGCTCAATGGATAACTATTTAGTCTGCAAGTGGCAGTAAAACATCTGGAAAAAGTGGAATTAACCGGCTTTTCAAATTCCATTGTGATTTTTCCCGTCATTATCCTCTGACTCATCTTTCAAGACTATCTCCATTATGATATACTTGAAATCTCCTGAATAAATACAACTTCAGTAAGATTAAGTAGTTATTTCCAAGTAAAACTTTTATCAAAAGTTTTTCCAAGTGGTTAAAATACAATATATGAAATAGCTTCAGTTAATAGGGAATATTTTCAAATAATACAGCTTTCGGGAAAATGACATTAACTAACAGTTTGGTTTGACATAAACCCTGTGCTTTCTTAACATTCAAGGAATACAGAGCATTTTTTTCACTTTCATTTGATTTCAGTAAATAATAAGCCCACCCATTCATTTTTTTAAATGTTCATTTTAACTAAAATGAATATGGAGGATGAGAGGACAATTAATTTAGGCTTACACAAAAAGTATCACTGCAGTATTTGGATATTAGAGTATTTAGACAAGGTGGTTTCCAATTAGAGTAGTACCCACACATGTTGTACACACACACAATAAATTTACAGGTCATCTACAACAAACACTGCCAGAGTCTTGTTTTAAAATGAGGCCCTTTCTAATGTTTTGCTAAGCCACACTTATAATATCATCAACAAACAAGAGCTGACTGAAAACATGAAAAAAAGACAGAAAGACACAAGGAAACGAGTTTTTATTGGGTGATGTTTGACCTGTTGCAGATGGAATTTATCTCAAGAAAGTAATCCATTTCTCTCCCTCTCTTATATATAAATATATAAATATATATAATATATAAATATATATGTATATTTCGCTTCAAGTAACCACATAGAGTTCAATTTGCTCAAAATTGTAGTTTTTGGCAATTTCTCATAATGGAGATACTCTATTATTTCATGCAATTCCAGGGACCTAAAGAGCAATAAGAATAACTCCTCAACCCAGAGATTTCCAGACTTTCTCATTTTGTGGCACTCACAGTCTCTTAGTGATTTTTACATGGTACTTTTGGAATAAAAGAAATATGTGAGTCCTGTTTCTTAAGCAGGTAAGTCCAAACAATAAATATTTATGTCCTAGAAAAATTAGTTGCCAAATGACTAAATAAATATTAATGAAAATAAAGCATTATTTTTAGTTCATTCTTTACCACAATTTCTTAATAGTGAAACGCTCATACCTTAAGCCGGACATAATTTCTCAAACTTCAGAATAAGATTGAACACCTTCACTGTCATTTCCTGTTCCTCACTGATTTTGTGTGTTGTACTTGCTTTTTATCACAACCACCACCACAAACTAAGCTATACAAAAATATGATGTTGCAAAAAGTAATATATATGATCTAAGCCTGAAACTATAAATAAATAGCCTCAGCAAAGTGATTTGTAGTGTGTCTGACTGGCTATGCTGTCCTTGAGAAATTTAAAATATGTGGTGATTTACTGGGAATTTACTGAAGAGCTTTGGACCACATTTGCACACAGTATGGAACCATGACCTTAAATAATTATTTCTTATCATGAAAATTCAAGGTTTTTTTTCAACAGAGGCTTTTGTGTTGTGACAAGTAGAGTTTTATGGAAAGCTATGACAAGTTCTTTCCTCAAACAAAGGAAAACAGAAGGATGAAATCCTTCCTTCTCCTGATAACACAATATTGTTAGCATAATAACACAAACTTAGTGCAACACTATCAGTGACTGGCTTAACCTTCTTCCTGGCTGTTTTCTCAAACTGGCTGAGGGCAGAGGGGACACAGGTGGAGTGTAGGAGTCAGTTCCTATTTTCTTGAGGGGTATGGAATAGAAAATGAAAGAGAGAACAAGCCTGGAAGAAAAATCCAGGTCACTCCACCCTAAGAAATGGGGAGAAGGAGGACGGATCCTCTCATCTCCAATATTCTCCCATGCTTATCTTCCAAAATCTGGCCAACAAATATCACCTAAGTAGGTGATTCCTTAAGGCTCTGATGTTGTCCAAGAAGCCCCCAGGTAGCCACTGGATCCAGAACAATCTCTCTCATTACTTAAGTCAGGGCAAGCAAACACCACAAATTGGTGCCAAACCAAGCAAAAACTTGGACAGGTCTAAATTTTTCATCATTCTGGCCATTCTGTTAACTCTCATTTTATGTAATTTAATATTTTGGATCCACTCATCAAATTACTGTTCCAGGAAGCTTATCTATATCATATATTAGGTATCCAAGGCAAGTCAGTTCTATACCAACACAAGAGTTATACAGATAATTAATTTTCTATAAATCAGGGAAGCGAACATCTTTATGAGTTTCTCACAAGTAATAAGAACCTGAGTTTATTTACCCAGATTCTTAACCATAAGCCATATCCTTGTCCCCATCTCCATTATGGCACCAAATATGAGGAATCCAAACTACTGCCTTGGATCAGGGTCAGACTCTGGAGAACTCAGAATGCCTGATGGAACTTTCCAGTCATGCTGGAAGACAGGTCCTCAACAGGAGTACTTCTACTCTAAATATATATACCCTCCTACTCTAAAATATATTTGAACCTGTTTGAAGTAGTGTTAGAAAATATTGGCTTTTTAATATTCATTTCATAACCAATCATTTTATTGAATTTGTAATATTCTTCAGTAGTGCTTTGGATATCATATTATTGTCAAATTCATGTTCCTGTTATGTAATATTTACACCTCTTATTTTCTCTCTTTTCTAACCGAAGTGACTAGAACTTTCAGAATAACTTTGAAAGATATTACTGATAGCGAGCAAATTTAGACGGTTTCTGACATTAATGAAAATCCGTCTAGTATTGTACTACTAAATATATTGCTGGTTACATTTCCCAATTTAAAAATTGTGTAATACATATTGATATATTTAACATACCCCTTTCATTTACTGCCATATACACAATTTTTGTCAGTATGCCTCCCTCTAAAACAGGTTATTAATTCTCAAAAGTACATGACATAAAAAACATGCAATTCAACAGGAAACAAATTATTTTAATAGTGCTTTGTCACTTTCATTAAAACAATAACAATAGCTAATAATTTAAGACAAGTGGAATTTCTCAACACTTCTCTATGTATTTATTACTGCTTATTTTTCTAACCACAAATATTTGAATTTATGGTCTAACACTGACTAGTTATAACAAAAAGTCAAACTTGAACCACTGATACTTATTTGAATGGATTTGTTGAAAAGAATTAAAAAAAACAGTTAGCACTAATGTTTGTACTAGCAAGAAGTATTAGACAATTTAAGTTTAATATTTTACTTTAATCTCTTGAAATTAAAGCAAATAACAGAGGCCAAAACACAGACGTCAAGGCATTGATAACCTTCCAGATGGTAGGCAGACTACAAGGCAGAGATGAGACTCAACTCATTTAATTTTGATACTTGTCAGCTGTACTGATAATATGAAGGGTGGCAGAAACTGTTAAAAGGAGGTGATGAAGTATGCCATTTATTTAAATGACAGAGTCCTTTATTAGTGCCTATTTATCATAGATTAAAGTGAGTGGTGAGAAGAGCTTATAGTTATAGTAAAATAGTTAGCAGACTGCTAGGGCATAAGAAAAATATTACAGCAGCTCTTAGATGATCAATGGATTTGAAAAATTTGGGTCTTCTAACAGTCACTGCTGCCCATATACAAAAACATTTAGGACCCATGTGGAATATTTTTCTTTGAGCATTTTTTTCTATTTCTCCCCCACTGTTTCAAAGAACATACTAGCTTCAGACATCCTTCAGTTTAGCTATTGTCAATAAACATTTTGTTCAACCTTCTTTCAAACTATAGATAAGAAGTATATAAACCACGGTGGAATACTATTTCTAAAGTAAGTTTATCAACACACTGAGACAATATGGTGATGATTGAGATTGACTTGCTAACTTAATAAAGCTGAATTGTTCTTCCCTGATCCGAAAGGAAACGGATTTGACATACTATCCACTACCTTAAATATGTCATAAAATTGCGAAACATTCCCATAAAACTAGATTTTATAAAACCATTGCCTTCAGAGTACATATAAATAGCTACAGATAGAAGATAAAAGCTGATTCAATTTATTTAATTTCATAATATTAATTGAGGTGGGGGGGCACCCTGCCTTTTTTATGAAGGCTTTTTATTTTTTAATAAGGTTTTTTCAAATTTTAGTCTAAGAAGTAGTATTGGGGGCACCTGGATGGCTCAGTTGGTTAAGCAACTGCCTTCAGCTCAGGTCATGATCCTGGAGTCCCGGGATCGAGTCCCACATCGGGCTCCCAACTTGGCATGGAGTCTGCCTCTCCCTCTGACCTCTCCCCTCTCATGCTCTCTCTCTCTCTTTCTCAAATAAATAAATAAAACCTTAAAAAAAAAAAAAAACAGTATTGGTTCTGTCCAATGCTATCATTTGGGGTTTGTTTTACAAATATGATATCCTTACTTGTTTTTAAATTGCACAGGCAAGTTTAAAAAGGATAAAGTTTGGGTGGGGGAGGAAAGAAAAAATTAACTCTCTAGAGTCATCTAATTGTAAACATTCAAAAAAGGAGACAAAGTTGCCTGGGTGGCTCAGTGGGTTAAGTCTCTGCCTTTGGCTCAGGTCATAATCCCAGGGTTCCAGGATCAAGGCCTGCATCAGGCTCTCTGCTCAGCAGGGAGCCTGCTTCCCTCTCTCTCTCTGCCTGTCTCTCTGCCTACTTGAGATCTCTGTCTCTATCAAATAAATAAATAAAGTCTTTAAAATAAATACAAATAAATAAATAAATAAATAAGGAGACAACTAAGAAGTTACCCTGGGAAAACTAAATTTTTCCACTACACTTAACTTCTCAATAATTGGGAGGGAGTTCCTGGCCAACAAAGCATCATATTTAAAGCAATCAATATGTCAGAGAAACATGTTCACAGTGATGAAACCTTCTGCTTTCTGGTATGTCTGTGCAGTGATAAGAACTGATTCATGATTCCGGTAATTTGAGGAAGTGTTATGCTAAGCATGGTCTCTCAAAATAATCATGAAATGAGCCGCTTCCAGAAAGAGAAATGCACAGCTGCAGGGGCCAATTCCAGACTTAAGCAGAAAGAAATCTATAAATTTTATCCTGTGGTCTATAATCTTTCCTTAACAAGTGATCCAATTTAACCTTTATTTAAGGTGTATTATCTCCAAATATTCAGTACGCCTTGGTACTAATTGCTTCTTGCATTAAGGTTGTCCTAACCTGGCAGGTGATCGAATGCAATCATTGTTGCCAACTATGCTATTTCCTTAAAATTCTACTTCTGTTTTGCAACTTTGTTCTGGTAGTGACTCTGGGATAAGTTTATTGCTTCCTGGTTCCAAAGACACAACTTCTGTCCTATTACTAAGCTTCATGAACCTGCCTACCTTAAGAATAATAGTGTCCTTGTGGGTTATAATAACTCTCATCCTTGTCTGCAAAAAAAGGACATTCTTCTGGGAGGAAAAACTTCCTGTTGCAATCCTGCTCAATGGTCTTAAAAGTAAAATTATGCTCTTTTCTATCTCTATATACTCATATGACACAACTCTGCCCAGAGGATAGAAATAAGATATTGCTGTAATGGTGTGCAGCTTGGCTTGGTGGGTTATGGCAGGCTTTGTTCCCAGCCCTTTGCCTCCGAACACAACTATCTGGCCATCCCTGTTTTTCATGTCATTTCCCCCCAACCTAGATTTTCCCTCACAGATGAAAAGCTGGTAATACATTTTACTCTGCCTTTCCAACATATTGTTTGACTTTTTCCCCTTCAATCTTCCATTCTGTAGCCCACAGGACCACCTGTAGTGCTACTGTATTGGAAAATAAAGTGTTAATTTTATTAGACATTAATAGATACACTAGCTTCATTCAGTGTACTAATTGACCACAAATTTGGGGGTACAGGTAGCATACAGTACTGGATGAAATAGTTCTATTTAAATAAGCATCCTGATTCTCAAGACTACCCCTGATATGCCCAAGTGTTAACTTTACCTGAGTGCTACTCCACATACTGGTACACATGCATGTGCATAGACACACACACACACAGAGAAAGAGAAGGTCATGGGAACACAGTAGTTATGGAGATACTTTCTTTTAATAAAACTGTTACAATTCATTGGAATGGACATGTGCAGGCTTATCTCCCTCCTCCCTGAAAATCTTTGTTTCCTTAGTGATTTTTGAAATTGGGGTAACTAAGCCTTGTAGATCATATTCTATCTCTACCTAAGATACTGGCTTTTGCAAAATCATTTTGTTAGCTGATCATAATAAGACCACTCATATTTTGAAGGTGGGGACCCTGAATTACATCAGGATAGATAAGGAATATGAGATATGCTATTAAAGATATTTATTTATTTATTTATTTATTTATTTATTTGATATATATAGAGAGATCACAAGTAGGCAGAGAGGCAGGCAGAGAGAGAGAGGAGGAAGCAGGCTCCCCGCCAAGCAGAGAGCCCGATGTGGGGCTTGATCCCAGAACCCTGAGATCATGATCTGAGCTGAAGACAGAGGCTTTAGCCCACTGAGCCAACCAGGCACCCCAAGACCTGCTATTAGATAAAGCTAAAACTGTACCGCTTTCCAGTTGCTGGACTTTGCATAAATTTCATATCTCAAAACTCCAATATTTTCATCTCTAAAATGAGAAAATAATGTTTCTCCATAGGCTTGCTGTGGGACCAAATGAGACACTATATATACGGGGCCACCTTGCTGGGTACGTGTTATATAATTAATAAATGGGAGCTCTTATTTTATTGCTATTATCATTATAGTCGCTGACAAGAAGCTGTATACTTAATTAAAAAATAAAACAATAGCTCTCAGTCAATGAATATGAACATTTTCACCTGTAATATACTCCCAGGGTAGAAGTATATTATGTTGCTGAATTATAAAATAACCAGAAAACCTGTTTTTCCAAATCATTGCAGAAAGCTTCACAATTGAAAAATAAATCCAAATAAATATTAAGCCAGAATGGCTTGGAGCTTAGCAATCAGAAAATCTTCTAAATATAAACCATGTCTGTTTATAATATTATTTTTTCTCTTATTAAATTATACACCAGTATTTTTTTCATTACAGGTAATCCAAGGGAAAAAACATGGAAGATAAACCTTACAATTGTTATATTTCAATGATGAGTAACTGATTCCCTAATATTTTGTAAGTGAGCCTGTTATAGCTTCCAGACAATGGATAATAATTAGGAAAAAAATTAGAAATAATTAGAAAAAATTAGAAAAAATAATTAGAAAATAATAATTAAAAATAACATGCACATTGCTCCTCCCCCTCAAAAAATATCCTACCTCCCACTCAGTGTGGTATGGAATGTCAAAGCATGTGTAGTGAAGATAGCAACTTCTCCTAACACTACAATACAAGCTAAATACAAATGAAAATAGTGAACAAAAGGAGTGATCAGGTTACAGTTTCAAAGTCTAGAAAGATTATATTTCTGTGGTAAATTGACTTGAACAGGGAGAGGTAAAGAGAACCCACTTTCAAAATTATTACTGAATAACAAAAGCAATAAAAATTGAGGTTATCTTTTAGCATGGAAAGATATTCATATATTCATAGAACATGGGCGTACAATTATATACATATATACATACACATGGGCTTACATTGTATACATACATTTTAATTTGTTCATTTACCCAACCAACCATTTGTCTGAATGTCCGTCCATCCATCCATCCATTCATCCATCCACCCATCCATCCATCCATCCCCCTGACTGATTTAACCATTCATCCAAGCTTTTATTCATTTAGCTTGTGGATTTTTGTGGATTTAGTGATCTCCATCTTTTTTTTAATTCTAGAGAGACAGACAAACATTCAACAACTAATTAACCAGTTAAGTATTAGATTAAAATTGTGGTAAACACCATAGTGCAGAGATGTCAAGAGCTGTGACATTAGGAGTTTCTGACCTCTTTGGGGGCTCAAGGAAGGCTTCCTTGGAGACATTAGTACTAAAAGATACTAACAAATCCATTATTTAGTGGGAGAGCATGGTGGACTTGATGAGGAGCAATTTCAAAGAAGGAGGGACATTTGTACAATTCTGAAAAGGACCATAGAACATATGAGAAATTGAAAGAAGAATAATGTCATTAAAAGGAAGAGAATAAAAGGAAGACAGGTCACCCCAAAGGAAGATGAGTTTGGTTGTTGGGAGTTCAAGTTGTTGGTCCAGCTTAAAGAGCTGGGCCTTAATCCTAAAAGCAATAGGAAGACACTGAAGAATGTAAAGCGGGGTAAGAGATGTGGCTGGGGGGATGGGATATTGGATGGCTTGGTGATGGGCATTAAGAACGGCATGTGATATGACGAGCACTGGGTGTGACATGCAACTGATGAATTACTGAACACTACATCTGAAACAAATGGTATACTATATGTTGGCTAATTGAATTTAAATTTAAAAAAAGATATGATCATATGAGTGTCCTTGAAAGATCCTTTTCAATTAATGTGGAGAACAAATCATGGACAATGTAAAAATAGAAAAGCTTTAGACATCATTGCTGCAAAGAAATGACTATGGATTTGATTAGAATCCTAGTGGTAGACATAAAGAGAAGTAAATAATAAATAGGGATTTCTGAAGTTAGCAACATGTAGATCAGAAAGAAGTATGGTCTGGATTTTAAATACTTAAAGAAAATTGGGTTCTTTACTTATTTTATAAGAATCTAAACTTGGTGGGGCGCTTGGGTGGCTCAGTGGGTTAAAGCCTCTGCCTTCAGCTCAGGTCATGATCCCAGGGTCCTGGGATCAAGCCCCACATTGGGCTCTCTGCTCAGCAGGGAGCCTGCTTCCCTCCCACCCCCTGCCTGTATCTCTGCCTACTTGTCTGTCAAACAAATAAAATCTTTAAAAAAAAAAATCTAAAACTTGGAAGTACTGATTTCTTTCAGAGAGAATCCAGAAATTCAGTTTCTGGAAGGGAAATCTGACACAATATTCATGCTGGCTGCTGGCCACTTTTGTTAACTAGCAAGGTGTTGAGACCTCTGTGAAAATATATTATTTTTTAAGGCTTTATTTATTTGAGGGAGAGTGAGAGAGAGCATGAGAGTGGGGTGAGCAGCAGAGGGAGAAGCAGACTCCCTGCTGAGCAGGGAACAGGACAAGGGGGTAGATCTCAGGCCCCTGAGAGCATGAGCTGAAGGCAGATGCTTAAACAACTGAGCCACCCAGGTGCCCCCCAAGCAGTATCTGTTAATTCAACAGTCCTAACCTGGCTTTAAAAAAATCAAAATGGCCACATGATCCTTTCTGAAGAGATTACATAGAATTTGTGTAGAAATACTTTAAAATGTTCATAGGCTTTACAAAATGTTAAATCTTGCACAAATTGGGGTGTGCCACTTACAACTCTGTTGTAGCACCCATTTGGGAGAAGTTTATCATCTGTTTGGCGTGTTATCTTCTATCTTTGGGGTGGCATTGGCTCTGTGTAAGGTATGGTGTGTATGGACATAGGGTGAAGGCAGTGTTCAGGAGGAGGGTGACCAGTACCAATCTAATTTTTCAGATTACAATCAATAATCTAGCCATTGGTAGTATGTGGAAAAATAAGAATAAGGAAGGGAAGAAGTTCCTATTGCTTCTTCTACTCATTTCTTCCGCTCCTTATCCAAATTATCCTTATTACCTAAGATTTTGAACACAGTTATCACTTATATGAAACTTCCTGGCCTGAATTTACATTCTGAAAATCTAAAGCAGTCAAAACAATGCACTCCTCTTCTAAAAACATTTTATTTTATAATTTGCTGCCCCTGGTGGTCAGATAATTTCTGTATACAACTGCCTTTAAGATATAATATAATGAATATGTAAGAGATATCTTTATGACAGCTTTAGGTATTTCTTCTCTTGGTAATTAAAGATAAATGTATACCCAAGATTCCAGAAATACACATTAAAGACAACAAAGTATAGGGGCGCCTGGGTGGCTCAGTGGGTTAAAGCCTCTGCCTTCGGCTCAGGTCATGATCTCAGGGTCCTGGGATCGAGCCTTGCATAGGGCTCTCTGCTCAGCAGGGAGCCTGCTTCCTCCTCTCTCTCTCTGCCTACTTGTGATTTCTGTCTCTGTCAAATAAATAAATAAAACCTTAAAAAATAAAAAAATAAAAGCAACAAAGTATAAATAAAAATGATGGTTCCAACAATGATGTTGAATCTCAAAGAATAATCCATACTCCACGAATTTGCAGGCTAAGTGTTCTGTGCAGCGCTAGGGATATAATAAAGGGTACATAAATGCTAGGCATCACACCATGCCCGTTTAATTCTTCTAATTCAATTTTATACAATAATCCAAAATGTGTAAAACCATTCGACTTACAAATCAATTTAAAATCTTGAGTAAAGAATGAACCAAATATCATTAGCCAGGAAAAAAAATTAAAACTGGCTATGTTTAAAGGGTTTTAAATATGAAATATCATTTCTTATCCCTTTCAGCATCTCCTCCATCTACTAAAACCTGCAGTTGGCATCATTATATGTCCAACAAAGTAAAAACATTTTCACAAATGAAAAAATATATATCCCTAGGGCTCTTTATAAACACTTGCTTCAGAGAATTCTTAAGTACTTGCTCCACAGTTGGTCCTTCAAAAAAAAAAGAAAAGGAGAAGAGTCTCCAATTTCAAAGACTTTGAAGTAACAGAATATTCTCTTTTATGTTCGGAGGTAATTTCTATTCTTATAGACTGTATTTGGATACCAGCAATACGAGACCATGAAACATCTTTAGAAGGTACTGAACTGAGGAAAATGCCTATGTTCACCTACTGAGCAGATAAAAATAATGTTAGTGCTTAGGTTTATTTCATCCTATCCAGTTACACTTATCTCTTAATGGTTTTCCAGCATAATGAATTCCAAATTTGGCACTAGAATTGGGAAGTACTATGCCCAGAAAATGAAAAAAAAATTGTACTCTGAGAGTGAGAAGAATTTGAAGTGAAAACATTTTTGACCAAGAGAGACATGGCTTTTAGTCACTTTTAATCACATTTTAATAGCTGGGATAACTTTAGTAGTTAGTAGACTTGGATCCTAAGTTTCCCTATCTGCAAAATAAGTTTAAGGATAATTCAATTTCAAAGTTGTAGCCAGGAAATATAATAATATGCATAAAATGTATGTCACATGTAAGCACTCACTTACTCAAAAATCAATTACTGAATACCTAATGTGTACCAAACCTAACGATGAGGAAACACAACTGAGCAAGACAGATACATTTCCTAGACATAGTCTATCAGGGCATACAGATGCTTTCTGTATGAGAAAGAAGAAAACAAGAAAACAAATACATTTCAAATATACAATGTCAGAAATACAGATCAAAAAACATTCTTCAGAGTAATTGGCTTGTACTCTTCACAAATAAAGATAAGGAAAGGTCGAAGAACTGTTTCACAATAGAACCCTAAAGAACAAGAAAACTACATGCAGCATTTAATCCTACACTGGACAGAACACAGAGGAGAAATGGGTACAGAGGACATTATTGGAATAATTGACAAATCCAAATATGAACTGTAGATTTGGTAATTTTATATCAACATTAAATTTCCTGATTTTGATAACTGTTCTATGGTAAGAAGATATCCTTGCTCCTAGGAAAATCACACTAGAGTATACTGGTTTAATGGAACAAAATGTTTCCAACAATCCTTGAAAGACTCAAAAATATGAAAGGAGAAGGAGAGGGAAGGTGCAAAGGGGAGAGATAACAATAAAGCAGTTGGGCAAAATGCAAATGATAGTGAGTCTGGATAAAGTCTATGTGAGAGCTCATTGTACTATTCTTGAAAATTTTCTATCAGTTTGAAATTATATAAAAAATATAAAAGCACTTTTATAAAGGTAAAAAGTAATTCAACAAGTATCATTCCCTTTTTCCTTGTTTTGGAACCTGCTTTTCTAGAGTGAATTTTGCTAATCTTAATTAGAATTCAGCAGTAGAAATTAAGAGTTACACTCTGTAGGCCCTCCATATCGAGTAGTACAGTTTTACCTCAATGGATTTAATGAATTCAATAATTTTATAGTACAGGACTTTAGGCAGAATTATATTACTGACTTGAACTAGTTGAAAAACAACCCTGAACACCTGGCATAGTTTCTAAAGCTGGTGTTTTATTTGGAAAACAAACTCAATGTGTAGCAAACATAAATAGCAAATTGACATTTCAAAGCTAAGGAATTGACCTCACTTTCATTTCTCCTAATAAATGAAAGAAATGAAAAACTTTAGGTAGTAAAGACACATCTGTAGCTTTCAATTAAATTACTCTAGCAGTTCTTGGACTGGGTCAAATCTACAATGTACAGCAAAGGCTTTATTATATTCATTTCCTGATTAATTAGTAGTGTCACACCTAAAGCCTATTAGCATCAACTAGAAGGTTTACTTCTGATTTTTTAAAATAAGTGTGCATGCACATGCATGTGAATATTTGAGTTTGTATGTTTGTTGTAGAGCAGAAAACCATGTATATAAATCCAAAAGAACATGTATACACAGATAATGTTTACAGTATGTGAAAAAATAAGGTCTAATGATTTTGAAAAGTACCATACATAAGTTTTGCAAAGAAAATTTGTATCTTTGACTTGTAAAAAGCAGACACCTGTGAAAATATAAAATCTAGGAGTACTGTAATGATCATTATTTTAAGTTTTTAACTTTGGCATCATTAGCTTCTTTTGACATATTTTAGTCACGGGTAAGGAAATAATATCTCTATTTTACCCAAATTCCTTAAGATTACATAATGTGATCATAATTCACTTCTCCTAAATTTACTGTCTTAAAAGCTTCATCTTATTACCATTTAAGTATTCATTCTAAAAAAAAATAGGGTAAAAAAATTTCAAGCCTAGAACCTCCATTTCCAATTATGTTGAGATTTCTTACAGCAAACCAATAATCCTGCTAAGAGCAAAAAGTAATATAATGAAATTTTAAGCAGTGGATTTGAAAGCAGGAGAGAACTGCTGAAGTAGCCAGTTTTGAAGGGCTAGATCCTGGAAAGAAGGAAAATTTCATTGAGGTAAGCTAGGTTTTCTGTACAATGGCTTTCTCTTTGGGATGTTTATTGATTCTTGACATATACCAAGATGTGACTAAGCTGCATAGAGAAGCTGCTAAGCATCGTAAAATACAAAAGAGCTTTTGGTAACCTCAGATGTTTGAGGAAACAAGAATTGGAGTTCTGGTACAACAAGGCATCTAGGACTTGATTAACCAAAATTCCATTGATAAGTAAGGTTCATGTAAGTGAGACTAGAACTCAAGACCTGTTGTCTCATTGAGTCATTATCTGATTAAGCTACACAGGAAAAGATGTAATGGAGCCAAAGAGAAAGTATGTGTAAAGCAACCAAATACGATCAAAGAGTAGTGTGGTGTTTCAGCATTCCCCCAGTGCTCAGGAGATCAAAATTGAAGCCCTCCAAAATGGGTGGCACCAGTAAACCTTCCAGGCTCTAACTGGGATCCCTGGAGAGATATACCATGGGGGTGAACCAGAGGTAGACAAGACTGCAAACTAGTATTGAATTAGTTCAAGGTCTAATTGGACTTAGGTGATATGGCTCTTTTTGGCCTGCCAAAGGATAGGGTAAATCATCACTAAAATTCTTCACACACAAGATTAACAATGAAACTAAAATTTCTTGGGACATTAAGAAATAAGATGAAAAGGAAAAAAAAAAAGACAGGCAATGCTAAGTGACACAAATAATACAGTCATGACAGTCATGAAATTTTAAAATAACTGTGATTAATATCTTTAAGCAAATACATGACCAGGTAAAGAATTTTCACAGAAAATAAGAAAAGAATCAAATGGAAAGTTTTTTTAATTGAAAAATACTATAACTGACATCATAGCATGATAGATGTGACATAGCTGAAGAAAGATCAATGAACTGGAAGACAGGTCAATATACAACATCTAGACTATATAACACAGAGAAAAATAGATGGAAAGTACAGAGAAGAGCACATGAAGCATACTATATAACAGATGAGCCCAAAAACATGTATTACATTTTTCATATCTGTATTACTTACAATTCCAAACTTTCCATCAACAGTAGAATGAATGTAGAATGACATGTTGGTATGTTCATGTAATAGAAAACTATTTAGTGTTGATAAATGCACCACTGCTACAAATAAAAACAATGCATCATTCAAACATAATATTATACAAAGAAGCCACATACAAGAGTACATGCTACATGATCCCATTTATATAGAATTTAAAAATGGGTAAAATCAATCTATTATTATTATTATCATCAGAGAGGGGTTAACTACTAGGGCTGCTAGGGATGCTAATATTCTAATTTTTGACTCCATGCTGGTTATGCAAATGTATTTGCTTGGTGAAAACCCATTGAACTATACACTTACGATTTGTGTGATTTTGTGTATGTAGCCTGTGAAGCCAGGCTTCAATTAAAAAATATTCTAAACAATTAAAGCCTAGGTATATTAAAATGAAAATTCTGAGGGATAAAATGAATCACTTTCATTCTCCCACCACTAAGAAAGTTTCTTTGGACGTTGATTGTCTTTGGCTTTCAAGGAATGTGAAGAATTAATCAGGAGAAAGGACATCAAAAATGAAAAAATAAAGTAATAGGAGGTGGAGTGGAGGATGTGTGTGTACCTGTAAGACTACTCAGTAGCTCTGTATGTCCTTAAAGAAATAAGCAGAATGGAGCCTGCTGGAGACCAGGTAAACTGTCCCACCAAGTCCTTATCCTTTAGCAATCCAGCAGACCTAGAGATAGCTGATGTAGCCAAAGGCAAGAATCAGAAATACCAGATATTAACAATAACAGTAGCATAGAATTTATACACAAATAATAAATCAAAATGCTAATAGTATACTCATCTGGATGAGCACTGAGTAAAACATGGAATTATTGAATCATGATACTATATACCTGAAACTAATAAAACACTATATATTGACCACACTGGAATTAAAACAAAACAAAACAAAACAAAAACTAGTTCCAATCTTATTTCCAGATAACAAATTAATTTTTCTCTATTTTTTTTGTTGTATTTGTTTGTTTATTTGTTTTTCACCATTTCTAGACATAAAATGTCCCAGATTTATTTGGAGACTCTTTCACTGCTTTATTTCTTTTGATTAGGATTGCTGGATTCCAGATGCTGAGTCCCTTGACTGCTATTTCTTACTTAGTTATGTACCTATATTTCCTAATCAAGCACCAATCAAAGAGAAAGTACTAAACATATGTGTGGTATTTCTCACTAGCATAATCCAAACACAGGATTTGGGGACACCTGGGTGGCTCAGGCAGTTAAGCATCTGTCTTAGGCTCAGGGCATGGTCGCAAGGTCCTCAGATGGGGTCCCACATCTGGCTCCCTGCTCAGCGGGGAGTATGCTTCTCCCTCTGCCTGCCGCTCCCCCTGCTTGTGCTCTGCGCCTCTCTCTGTCTCTGACAAACAAAATCTTTAAAAAATTAAAAAATAAACCCAGGATTTAAATTAAGGCTAATACGGTAGTATTTTAGATATGGTACATTTTTTGCATTTTTTTTTTTTTTTTTGTCCCAGAGAGAGGGAGAAAATAACCCAGGAACTACACCATCATTAGCAAGCATATATTAGGATATATTTGACCTGTTGTGATTTAAAATGTTGCTAAATTTTCTCTGAGATTAGAGGTTTTGCTGTGATCTGGCACATATGTTTATGATCAGCTTTTGCATTTGTCTCCAGACTAGACTGGATGCTAGTAAAAATTTCCATACACCTTTTTATCCGATTACTGTTTTGTGAGTACAAGGCATTCCTACTAATTATGTGTCTAGATGGCTTCCCGCAAATGTAATCAGGAAGAAAATCACAAATTGGCAAATTAACACTTTAAAAAGTCTTCCTGGGGAGTGAGGCAAGATGGCATGTGAAAGCTACCTTAATAAGTTCAGTGTTACCACAAATGTTTCCTACACAACTGAGTTCAATTCTGTAAAAAAACAAAAACAAAAACATAACAACCAAACAAAAAAACCCTAGAAGAATGTAAAATGTATGAAAAAAAAACCACCCCATATTTGCTTCATGTTAATATCAAAGTCGTAACTTTAGGTTTTAAAAGGTTATTTGCTTTGGATATAGCTTCCAACAACTTAGCTTCCCCAGCCCCAGGAGTTTGCCAATGGACATGATGAGATGGAGAACAGTGGAAAATACTTGTGACTGTCTCTAGTGCATGCCCATCTTCTTTTTCAATTGCCACTTTGACCAAATGATACCTGGTTGATGATTCATTCGCTTGAAAAATTTTCTGGGCTAGGGCCAAACATTACAAAAAAGGTATACAAAAAATGTATACAAAGGTATACAAGAATCAGAAATACCAGAAATATTTTGTCACTGTTCCATACTAATGCACCAAACAGAAGAGAGAAAAAAAATTCTATACTATCCTACTATGTATAGTTATTTCCATACATCACTTATTAATCATACTCATATAATATCTTTACTATTAAATAAAACCTTAGAGACAATCTTA
>PISX010015400.1:0-49700 GCA_004024625.1 Mellivora capensis | reverse complement strand
GCTATTGCTAGATGACACCTTAGGTTCATGTAACCAATGTATGTATATTCAGTTTCCCAAGTGAATTAATAACCCAGTCAGGAGGGTGGGAGTGCTGGGATAAAAAACATATTTAGGATTTGTTTTCATGGGGCGAGTGGAACTGTTATTTCATCTGTGCAGTGTGAAATGAAATCCCACTTTCTAGATCCTTCAGGAGAGTCGGCTCAGATCTCAGAAAAAATGGATATAATCACAAAAGGTCAGTTGTCTAACGGTGGATAGCTAGAATAATTGGAAAAGAGAGGGACATAAGAACTAACAGTCATGTAAATTAAAGTTGCTTTAATGCCCCAATAAAAAAGGAGAAATAGCAAAAAGGGAGCAAAAATTCTTGCCAATTCTGAGTAATGAGGTGCGCCAAAATAATAGCATATAACTTCCAACTGCTTTCTATACCAACAAACATAAGGCTTAAGGTATGTTATGAGTAAAGCATTGAAAAGGCTGTATCCTCAACACACACAAAACAGATAATCATATCAAAAAATGGGCAGAAGATATGAACAGACACTTCTCCAATGAAGACATACAAATGGCTATCAGACACATCATCATCACTAGCCATCATCACTAGTGTTCATCATCACTAGCCATCAGGGAAATTCAAATTAAAACCACATTGAGATACCACCTTACACCAGTTAGAATGGCCAAAATTAGCAAGACAGGAAACAACGTGTGTTGGAGAGGATGTGGAGAAAGGGGAACCCTCTTACACTGTTGGTGGGAATGCAAGTTGGTGTAGCCACCTTGGAGAACAGTGTGGAGATGCCTTAAGACATTAAAAATAGAGCTTCCCTATGATCCTGCAATTGTACTACTGGGTATTTACCCCAAATATACAGATGTGAAAAAAAGGGCCATCTGTACCCCAATGTTTATAGCAGCAATGGCTATGGTCGCCAAACTGTGGAAAGAACCAAGATGCCCTTCAACGGACGAATGGATAAGGAAGATGTGGTCCATATACACTATGGAGTATTATGCCTCCATCAGAAAGGATGAATACCCAACTTTTGTAGCAACATGGATGGGACTGGAAGCGATTATGCGGAGTGAAATAAGTCAAGCAGAGAGAGTCAATTACCATATGGTTTCACTCATTTGCGGAGCATAACAAATAACACGGAAGACATGGGGAGATGGAGAGGAGAAGGGAGTTGAGGGAAATTGGAGGGGGAGATGAACCATGAAAGACTATGGACTCTGAAAAACAACCTGAGAGTTTTGAAGGGGCGGGGGGTGGGAGGTTGGGGGAGCTAGGTGGTGGGTATTATGGAGGGCACGCATTGCATGGAGCATTGGGTGTGGTGCAAAAACTATGAATTCTGTACGCTGAAAAGAAATTTAAAAAAAAAAGGCTATATCCCTCCAACCTCCTCGAGAGGGAAAAAAACACAATTACTGTTAGGAACCTGATATTGCTGACTAACAACCCTGAAACCAGCTATTTGAATTGTGGTAGAATAAGCTTGTTCTGAGGAAGTTTGTGTGTTGTTATTTTTCATTTAAAAAAGTACACTCCACAAATATGTTATTGTATTTTATTCTATATTTGCAAATCTCCCTTCTAAGAAGTTCACCATTTGTCAACTGTTTTTGACAATGTAAATTTCTTCTCCTTTGTCTCCACTGGAAGGAACAGGGTCACCCCAAAACAAAAGGCCAGGAATGTCTATAGTTCCTAATCCCTGCCTTTTTATACCTGCCTTACGCCTCCTCATTTTCTACTGGTTGTGTGTCTTATGTGGCCCAAAATGCAAATCCCTGACCTGCCTCTGCTAAGGTTCTATACATATGTATGTTCTGTTCTTACCTGTTTTCTCTTTGACCTTCCGAGGCCTGAGAGGCCTACTTGCAAAAAACAGCCCCGGACCTGTTTTATATCATCGAGTGCAAAGCAGTGAAAAAAGGGCCTCTTTCTCCTAGACCAAACCACTACAGAACTTTGTTTCCTCTGGTCCTGCACTGACCCTGCTTGATCTCCAGTGATAAGATCATTGGATCTCGTCCTCCTATGGAAGAGGAAGTACCAACTATGCTTGTTACCCTTGGGGGACAGAGATGAAAGAAGAGATGATACAGGAAGCCCCACCCTTATAACTGTGACCTATGGCCTGTCCTTGAGGATCACATTTGTCCTTGAACAGAACTCTTTCCTGGGACAGAATTTATACATAAGAGAATGTGAGGATGCTTGGGCAGGGATGGTAGGAGGACGACTGTAATATTGAGGAGCACTGGAATCCTTTCCAAGAAGGAGTCCAAGGATCTTGTTGACTTTTTTCAATAGCAGTGGGTGTCTAGGAAATTAACCGCAATAAAATAAAACCAATATGGCCCAAACTTGGTGCTTTAAATATGTCCTACAGTTTACATAATTAAAATGCCTATTAGCCTTCAGCTTGATATGCCTTTTTTCTAATGAGTCAACTTTGCACCTTGCTTAGTGTAGAGTGGCACTTGTTATCACCTATAGGGGATGAGCACCTTCAGCGGGCAAGACCTTTGCTTTGTACTGAAGACATGCTGGTGGTCAGCCCACGTCCTGAGCAAACTGAAGGGGGTGCAGCACGCAGAACCCAGCGTGGTAAGGTTCACGGCGTGGACAGTAAGATTGTGAATTTGCCTTTACAGTGAGAGTCGATCCACCACCCTCGATGTCTGGAGTTGGATGGATCTAGGTGTAAATCTTTGCATCTGTAATATCCCTCGGGCAAACTACACACCTGAGCTCTCTGAAATCTTACCTGTGAAATGTGGGTAAGAAATCCTCCTGCATCCTGATATTGTGGGGACCAGGTAATTCAATCATGCATAAGCAAAGGGTCTGCCACAGAAAGGGAGCATGATGGACAGCGGTTATGACTATTACTGCTTTCATCACTTAATCACCCACTACGCCTCCAATTAGCTTCATTCCCTGCCTAATCCTCTCCTAGTAAGAGAACCTGAAACTCTTTATCCTCACCTTTCACAGTGCACTACTCATACTGCTTAACTGCTTAGGCAGTCAACCATCCAGATTTCAAAACATTAGATAAATCTGTGTTAATATCCCTGCAGATAATTCAAAATCAGAGAATAAGATTGTAGCAGGGAGGTTAAAGTGCATCCTCTCTGTTGTGAGAGATTCTTTAAAATATTCTGAATACCACAGACCTTACCTTTGTCCTTGTCCTGGAAAGATTAACTTTTTTTTTAAAGATTTTATTTATTTGACAGAGAGAGAGAGATCACGAGTGGTCAGAGAGGCAGGCAGAGAGAGGGGGGAAGCAGGCTCCCTGCTGAGCAGAGAGCCCGATGCAGGGTTCAATCCCAGGAACCTAGGATCAGGACCTGAGCTTGAAGGCAGAGGCTTTAACCCACTGAGCCACCCAGGCGCCCCTAACTTTATTTTCTTTACCTTTACTTCTGTTATATTGTTCTTAAAGCCCTTTACTCACTGTTATCTTATCATGCATTATGCTTCTGTTTAATGGATTGCTACAGAGATATTGTACATTTTCTAAAGGACGAATCTAATACCATGCACTTAATGGACTAGACAGCCACCTGTGTTTGTTTGGCTCTGGAAGTTTCTCCCAGTCTAGGCAATCACCTATTCATCCAACAAATATTTGTGGAATTCTTCCCATGGGAAGTCATTATGTAAAAGTGTTACAGTTGATTCAAAGATTATGATCAACAGAAAAAAATTTGCCTACCTGCTGGGGTGAGGGATATGGTGAGGAGGAGGTAGAAGGCTACAGGGAGGTGTAGGTGAGGTCAGGGTAATAACAACAGCTATGTTCAAATCTTTGCTCTCTCACTATATCTGGGTGACTTTGGGAAGTAGCTTAAGCTCTCTGAGCCTCAGCTTTCCTCTTCAGAATGTGGATCTACCATCATTCACTCAACATGCAGGACCAAGCATTGCTAGGTATGTCTCCAGGTCATTTACTTAATGCTGTCTTGTGAAATTCTTACCACAGTGCTATAGTCCTCAACAAATGCTATTTTATCTTCTCCTGTCCTCCTAATTCATATATTCATTTAATAAACTTTGGGCCAAGCCCTGTGCCAGGAAGCACCTTTTAATGAAAAAAAGATAAAAGACCACATCACAAGCTTCACAATCTAGTTGAGGACACAATTCATTAGCAGTTAATTATCCAATGTAATCACTGTAATGACAGCACTGTGCATAGAACATTACTGGAAACAGAAGTGGGACACCTAGTCCAACTTGGGTCAAGGGTGCAGAATGGGGGGTTAAGGTAGATACACCTGAGCTGAGGTGAGGGGCGTGAGGGAAAGGTACTACATTTCTCTGGGGGAGTATGCAGAAACACAGGAGGTGAATGATGACCTGTAAGGACAAGCAGGTTATGTTTCTGACTTCAGAAACATGAGTGTCAAGTAAGGAATGAGCAACAATTATGTAAAAAACTTAAGCACATGTACTTAAAGACCTGTTTCCAGATGGTCTCAGAGTATAAAGGTTAGTAAGGGTTCCAAGAACCTTGTTGACATTGCAATAGCAATGGCCCTCCAGAAAATTGATCATGGTAAAATAAAACCAATATAATGAAAACTTTGTGTTTTTAAACTTGTCTTTACAAATTGCATGAGGAAAATGCCTGTCAGCTTGCACGTTTTTCTTCAATTCTGCACTCTCGTTCAGAGAATTTGCACGAGGCCAACTCACATGGGTAGGGCTTTTATTTATTCAAATATTTTATTTATTTATTTGACAGAGAGAAGGAGAGAGATCACAAGTAGGCAGAGAGGCAGGCAGAGAGAGAAAGGGAAGCAGGTTGCCCTTTGAGCAGAGAGCCTGATGCGGGTCTTAACCCACTGAGCCACCCAGGCGCCCCTGGGTAGGGCTTTTAAAAGCATGCTAGAATCTCGGCTGGTTCACATAGTTGGTTGGGGAAACCTGTAATAATACCAAAACGGTGCTTTGTGTCCTGACTGCTTCTGGAGATGGGTGAGCTTCTGCTCCCCTGACTTGGGCCATTCACTTTGCAACTGCCCCCAACCCAGTAGCCACCCCAAATAGGACCAGTGAGAGGATTAGACTGGCTGACTGCAGACACAGCACCACCACAGTGGTGGGGGTTTGGGGGGTGGCTCATGAAAAAGAGATCTCTGTCAAAGCACCTGTGGGCTAAGAGTAAACCCAAACACGTCTGAGCCTAGAGGCACCAAAGTGTGAATAAATTGCAGAAATGAAAATGCTTATGTAGAGAGTAGGAATCCTAGAAAGGTGAATTTATTCTCTTTGCCACCCAGGGGAGCCAGAGACTCATGAAAATCTTATGCGAAGCTGCCAAAGTTAAGAGCCAGAAGCTGCCAAAGTTAAGAGCCAGGGCCTCGAAAAGCAGTAGAAAAGCAGTATTTTAATTGGAGCTTTTGCAGTTACAGGCAACAAAACAACCAATCAGCCAAACAACAAAATAAAACTAGAAATGGGAAATATTTGATTCACCCAAATTGAAAGTTTTGGGGTACATCTGGTTTAGGCTCACCCAGATCCAGGGGCTCCACTGAGCTTATCAGAACGTGTTCTGTCTTTATCACTCTCGGCTAAGCTCTGCTCTGAGCTCCTTTCCCTTCTGTCATGAGGATGAAGTCAGGCCCTGCAGCCCCAGGTGGACAAGGTACTAAACGGCTCAGAAGAGGAGAGTGTGCCGTGTCACATGTGCTTTCCAGAAAGCTCCCACAGCCCCTAGGAGATGGGTACCTTCTATTTCATTCTCATTTTACAAATGAAGAGTACAGCCCTGTTGGATCAAGTGATTTCCCATAGGACAGCTGGTAAGTGATGGAACCAGATGTTAACTTACAGAAGTCCTTGCTTGATGGAAAGGGGCGGGAAAGTGCAGGGGAAGGTGGGGGAGGGCACTGGCTGGCAGGGTTGGATGATAGAGGCAGTGGGCGTGGGTACAGGCAAGGAGAGGAAACAGAGCAAAGTGCTTCTAAGTAATTCCTTCCCTTTGCTTCAAGCACAGCCTAAACCACAAAATCCGTCCCAGGTGAGCTTCAGAGAATAGAACAATATGCATCCCATTAAAGGCACAGGTTACTATATCTGGTGCTGGGCAATGTGTGGGGGTGGAATGGGGTGAGGCTTCCGGAGTGTAGGCGGGGATTATACTCCCATATCTTAATCCTCCCCTGGGAAAGGGGCACAGAGCGTCTGGAGCAGCTCTCCGATGGTGAGGCTGAGTTCCAAGGGGCTTTTCTACCATCTGGGGCCTTTGACCTCCAGGTACTCCATTTCTTTGCTAATTGAGACCAAGCTGTTAAATCTTGTCATAAAGGCTCCCTTGAGTCCAGTAGGTGTGAGAAGGGCCCAGAGAAGTGAATCTCCGAGAGGGTCAGGGAGGGCAGGGGAGAAGGCCGACTGGAAGAACTGGGTGGGGTTTAACGGCTTCTGGAGAAACCGTAAACTATGAACTGAGGTCTCTAGCAAGGAAGGGTTTGTGGCTAGAAAAGCTGGCATTCCAGTTTCTCCTTGAATTAAGGGCAATGTTCAGGAGCATACTAGGTAATCGGAAATGAGGTAATGCCCAGAGCACATATGAGCTGGAGACAGATGAAAGCTGAAGCTGGAGGAAGCCAGGCCTTGCCCTTGAAAATTTAATCAATCTGTGATTTGACTCTAGTTATTGTAGGATCATAGCCCAAGCCCTACAGTAATTGGTTTTATACTATTTGGATTTCTTAGCTTTCTTTTCATTTTACCTAAGAATTTTAAAGCACTGTATTCTGTTTTAGTTGTGTTTAAAGGAAAAGAAAAGAAAAAGGACACACAGGCAAAAGAGATTTTTGTGAGCTGTGTTAGGGTTGATGATATTTGGATGGCATCTGGCATTCCCAGGTCCTGTCCTGTCCTTGAGTTTCTACAGAGAACAAAAGTCAGCCAAAGGGGACCCCAATACTGAGAGGCTTTTACCACAAACCCCAGTGTACAAATCTCTTGGAAGTGAAGGAGATCCTTTTACTTAGGCTAGTGGCAAACCTGAGGGTCCTCCTGGGCTTTTCCCCTCTGGATCCACATACATTTACTGCTGTGATATTCATTCATTCATTCAACAAACATTCAGTAAGTGTCTATGACATGCCAGGCACTGTTCTAGGCATTTGGTCTTCAGCAGTAAACAACATACAAACAGCCTTGCCCTCATGGAGCTTACTTTCTAACAGAAAAAAAAGAAAAAAGAAAAACTGATGGCTAGGGTAAATACTAAGGAAAAGTAAAACGGAATAAGGAGGAAACAGGTGACTCGGGATTGTGCACGTGTGCATGCATGTGCGTAAAATACAGACACTTTTACTTTAAATAGGGTGGTAACAGAAGAGTAGAGAACTGAAGGAAGTGAGGGAGTGGCAACCGAACATCTGGGAAAAGGGATTCTGAGCAGAGGGAAACACACCTGCAAAGGCCCTGGAGTAAAAGCATGATTGGCATGTTTACCAAGGAAGCCATTGTGCCCTGAATGGAGTGACAAAGGCAAAAGTAATAAGAGAGGGGATCAGGGAGGTAGCTGGGATCATCCATGATCACCTAAGACCTTATACACGACAATAAGATCTGTTACTTGCCTCTGAGTGAAATGAAAAGCTTTTAGAGAGTTTTGAATAGATGGGAAACATGAAATTCATGATTCCCAAAGGATGACTCTAGGTGTCGCATGAAGTGTAGAGCAGCGTTGTCTGATGGAAGTATAATGTGGGCCACAAAAATGAGTCCTACATAATTTTAAAAAATTTCCAAGCAGCAAATAGAAACAGTTTTTTTTCTTTAAAAAGCAAAAAGAGATGAAAATAATTTTAGTATATTTAACTTAATCTAATGTCCAAATTATTAATATAACATATAATCAATATAAAATTATTATTAAGATTATATATATATGTACATATATATACATCTTTTTAAAAATATTAAATCTTTGAAATCTGGTATGTATTTCACTCTGAATTCAGCAGAGTCATATTTCAACGGCTTAATAGCCATAGGTGGCTTGGGGTTACCATAATGTATAACATGGGTCTAAACTGTAGAGGACAAGGGCAAAAACAAGATCACCAGTTGAGACATTCTTGCAACAGGTAGGAGATAATGCAGGTAGGAGATAATGGTGAGGAAAGATGACAGTAAGGACGAAAATGCACCAAGGATGAGCAATCCTGGGAAACAATTGCTTCTTCTTAAGGCATAGGCTAGAACTTGCAGAATCTTGCACCTTTCCCTACCCCTTGTAGGGAAAGGAAGAACCATACTGGGAACAACTCCATGATGTGATGGAAGAGAAGAATCCAGCTGTCTACTCTGGCTTAGTTTTATAATCCCTTCCTCATCACACTCTTATCACCCTTCAAAGCCCCACCATCTCTTGATTCCCAAATTATTATGTAGACCTTGAACATCCTCTTTAGCACTCTTCTATATGGTATGGCCTGGGGTGGGGATCAAGGGAAGGCTCTATTTTCCCCCTTGAGGCCAGAATTTCCTCATTTGTGTTCTTGGCTTATTAATCCCAATGTATTCAATGGTTGGGTTGAGTTAACTATATTTCTATTGTTCCCCAGAGAGGTAAGGGGAACATTCTGGGTGCCCTTTCCAGCATCACATTCTGACTTTAATGGGTCTTAGCCACTTTTGTCTTCATGAATCCCTTCCCTCATGATAAAATAAAAATCATTTTACTAAAGCATTGGTAAAAAGAAGGATATTAATATTATATGTAAAGACATTTTCTTCAGCATTAAAGGTCTTTTTCTTCTGATTTTCAAAGAATTTTCTGAAAGAAGTGGGGCCCCCAGACACTATGCCTGCTGTGCCTGATGGAGAACTGTACCCTGGTCCCTTCTCAGAATTATCCTATCTTCCCTGTACATCCTCCAAAGTCTGTAAAGTGAGTATTTGAGCCCCCTCAGGCCTTTATGAGGTGGCTGCAGCCATCTCTAAACTGGATCAAGATGAGCTGTTGTTATACCCAGGGTCATACTCTACCATAGGCTGAGAAGTCATCCACAGTTTCTTTCCATGGCTAACTAAGTTTGTCTGGCATGTTTATACGATGAGCTCTGATAGGAACCCAGCCCAGATCATACAGGGCTAGTATGTAAAATTACTCAAAATTGGCATCAACATATGAAATTTTAACCCCTTTATTTTTTTCCCAAAGAAAAGTTAAAGTTGAGAAGACATACAGAAGATGTACTTTTTGTTTCATTGTCCCCTATGCTTTGTAATCTGGCAGAGCAGTCACAGGTGGTTGGTAGATTCTGGATTCTTCTTCCATTGCTCAGCCTCAGCCACCTTCAGCACCTTCTGTGATAGTCATTGGGTGGTTCAACTGTGGTTTTGTCCTCCTCCTTCCAAGTACATTGTGGGATAGTGCTTTCCCTTTAAGTTTGGGCATGGCCATGTGTTCTACTTTGGTCAACAGAATGGGAGTACAAGTGTCAGGTGTTGTCTCTTGGTGAAAGTCTTTAAGACAGAATGTGCAAATTCTTATCCTCTTTCCCTGCCATGGGTCCACTACATTGCAGTTGAAGGGGTGGAGGCCCCTGTCTCTGAGTGAGGACATCATAGATCAGAGCTTCTTGAGAAGGATACGTATTATGAGTAAAAATAAGCCTTTTTTCTTTTTTTTTTTAAAGAGTATTTGACAATGAGGCATCCCTGGGGCTAGAATACGTCCATAGTTGTATTTCTCCATTTCTAGACCTCCTTTGAGTCTTTTCTAAAGTTCTCTGGGGTCAACATAAAACATAAGAATGTAATAGCATGTGCTGGATTTTAATATAGTTTGATCATATTCAGTGACCTGTTTATGGAGACCTCTCCTAGAAAGGGTAACACATCCTGTCCCTCACATGTGTCTGTGCAACTTCCTTTGCCCAATGAAATGTGAGCAAAAGTGATATATAGTTTGCTGCATTTCCCCCTCCTGCTACAGCAACCGCTAATGTGCCAGGAAGAAACTGCCTGTCACTTTGGGTCCTAGAGTCAAAATGACATAGAGTAGAGGTACAGCTGACTCTTGATAGAATAATGTGAGAGAGAAATAAATCTGTATCATGTAAGCCTCAGAGAGTTTGGGGGTCATTTCTTACTGCAGCATAACATGGCCTAACCTGACAGATGCATAATCTCAAACCCATGACATTTAGAAAACACCAGCAAATTTGGGAACTGAATATTACCATTTTTGGAGAAGAGGAATTTTCAGATCTTCTCATCCTATTAGGCCTCCTTCCCCAGAATGGATGGGGAAATAACCCTTATTTATCCTTATACTCAACTCTACTTTATTAGTACTTCTCCAGAAAGAGGACTTGCTGATCTGGTGGAGTAGAGTTCAAGGCATTTCCTGGCTTGTGCTTTGCTACTGAACTGGTCTTAAAGGTCAGGATGGACAAGAGGCACTTCCTTTTTTACATTCTGCTTCTGCAGAACTATGCTCCTGGGAGAGTGTATCAGTTCTGCCCATTTAATTGCTTGGGCAGGTGGACTTGCTCTGCTCTACAGACCAAGCCATATAATATTTGGAAGGGAAGCCTCCTGGCCTCAATATTTGTTTATTCAGCCTTATTCAGCCATATTCAGCTGTATTCACCACGGGTACAGCCTCAGCCATATGCGTCCAATTTAACAATAGCCCAGCAATGGGATTATTGTTCAAGTAGTACTTTGGCTACTGTTCCTCAAGTATGGGACAGTCAGGAATAAACCCCCACAGGAAAGGAGGAATGAGTGATCTATTACCCCAAACACCATTTCAAGTGCTAAATAACTCCTTTAAAATTACTATCCATTTCTTATCTGTAGGATTTCCCAAATAAAAGCAGTATTGCCAGCAGCTCACCCCATATTATTGTTTCCAGATAGCCTTCAGCAGAAATTTAACGTGGTCTTGAGGGAGAAGTATACAGAAACAAAATAAAGAATAAGTGCTCAGTGGAGACTGTATGGACCTATTTCCAATGAGCATTTTTTTTTTTAATGGAAGTATTTAGAGGGGGAAGGGGTTATTGGAAGGCTTCTGGAAAATGAAGCTATAGAACTTTACGTGGAGTCAATGCGTACTTACTGAGCTCCCTTCCCATCAGGCAGGTGCACGCTGGTTTTCCTTATAGAACTCACTTTATTATTAACACATTAATATGTTGCCTACATAGCTCGGCCACTGACACATAATTTAAACAAGTAGGATGAACATTGGAGAGGACCACAGCATAATAGTATTTTTTAAAGATTCTATTTTTAAACAAGTATTTCACAGTCAGATAATTCTCATAAGAAAAAGCACTGAGCCTTGAATGCCCAAAATGAATAGAATGTTCAGAAGTGGGAATTGTGACTATTTAAAGTATATTCCTGTTGGTTTTTTTTCTTTGATTCACGTCTTGCATGAATAACTGGACTTTTGGCTTGTTTGGGATGACTTTCATATTTGCAAATTAATGACCCAGTCCTAGCTGGGATGGTAATGTCCAAATACTTGATTTCGAAAACACACCCAGATTCTGGAATTTTTTAATAGCTCCGATCCAGGATTGGATTGTCATTTATTTGTGCTCATTGTGTCTCTCTGTGTCAAGTGAATAAATAAAGTCTTTAAAAAAAATAACGCATAAATCCAGGACTGACAGAAAGAAAACCTAACTGAGCACAAGATGGGGGCAGTTTGAATGAAGGAAAGCGATTCACTTGAATTTAAACTGCAGTGGTTCCAATAACTCAGTCAATATACCAATTTCTTCAATCTGTCATCACTGGGAAATTATGGGAACTTGAAATTTATAAAAGATGATTTCTTATGATGTTACTAGGGTAATTGAACAGATATATATAAGCATCTAGTTTATGTGCAGATACAAAGGCAAATTCACTAGGGTATTGAAACAAAATTATAGTAGGATTCAATAGATGCTATGAATGTGATATAATTATGTACAAAGGAAAAAAAGAATTATGTACAAAGGATGTGACTGGGCTGAGGTGGGGGGTTAAGGACAAGGAAAAATACTAGAATTCATTTTGTATTTTTTATCTCCTATTTTAAGTTTTTCCGGTTTTGTGTGCTTTTAGATATATATAATTGGTATAGTGACACCCATGTAATTCATAAGTAGATATAGGTAGATATGTTGCATAACCAATTGTTCAGAGAGCAGTGCTAAAGGAGAACAGAAACAGGAATCACTTGATCTGAAGTGTGGAACTCGGGACGATTTCTCCATATAAGCAATATTCGATCTGAGTCATACAGGAAGCCTGTGAGTTTGCCAGGCAGAAAAGTGGGGGAACCGTCTTAGTCAGAAGGAAAATATAGCAGTGTTTTCTCCTATGTGTGAAAGAACATGTCACTTTTGTGAATGGGATGTGCTCTGAGAGAGTCCTGCATCCATGGTGGGACATGTGAGGGAAGGGAGAGGTAGAGCCTATGGTGGAAAGGCTGAGACTAGAGTGTGAAGAACTGAGGATGCCAAGTTCATGAACTTGTGTTTTTTCCCACAGGAAGGAGAGGAGGGGAGGAAAGAAAAGGATAATCAGACCTTTCTACTGCCCCATTGGACCAATCTCTGGGATTCTCTTCTTGGCTATGATCCTAGGATCCCATTTCTCCTGGCTATGAAGCTAGAAGTGGGTCTCTCTCTGTTGGAGGAAGAAGCAATGAAACTCAGACACTCTCTAGCCTCACCTAACACATAAAATGTAGCTCTAACCAAAAGAAGGTCTCCCACTTTTAACTATTGGATTGTGATGAGTCCTCCAGAACTCTATAACCAAATTGATACTGTCGGTTAGCACAATTTCGATCTCAGACATGTGGCTAGATGAGGATTATCTTTGAAAACTCACTCCTTTTTCCACTGTTAATAATATTTTATTCCTATTGCTAGATATCTGTCTAAAAGTCATGAATAACCAAATCATGAAACTGAAAGCAATAATGCTCAGTACTTGACGTTGTTGGCAACTTCTTGTATTCACCACAGGTCCTAGTTGCAAGCAACAGAAGTCACTCTGGCTGATTTAAGAAGAAAAGGGACACAAAGGTATTGGCTAGCTCAAATAATCTGGGGGGTTGGGGATGGACATGGGGTGAATGCTTGGAGCCAGGCTCAGAGGCCAGGAAGCCAAGAATGAGTCCCCCCCAAGTCATGCTGGAAATTGATCCATTGATTCTGCTGCCGGCCCTGGATGTTGCTGCTTCTACTACTGGAGGCACCCACGCTGGAGGAGCCTGTTGCTGCTGCCACCGTGTACTGCAGAGTATACCTGGAAGCACTGCTAGCTTCTCATTCAGAGCTTGGGGCACGAGTGTCTGGTTGGCAGAGTCTAGCTTTTGCCCCTGCTTCCTAGCTGCAGTGCAGGGTGGGAAAGTGATCAGGCTCTGCCTATAGTAAGATGCGGAATTTCACGAATGTAGCAAAGGGACTCAGATGCTGGAAAACCAAAAGGAAAGCTAAATGTCCACTTTCCAACTCTTTTGGAGATGTCCCAGCTTCTCTTCATGGCACTGCCAAGTCTGGCTCCTGTCCTGCATGTCAGATTGCTTTGTCACTAGCTTCTCTTCCTGCCCTTGACCCTTCAATGAGGACAGCCCCTGTGGTATTATATAAATCAGCCCTTATGGTTTTCCTTGGTTCCTGGCACAGAGCTCCTAAAACCCTTGGAATTTCCTAAATGATAAGGGTGACAGGAGTTTCTTTTGTCGAAGTGTTTCTTAGGGATCCCCTAGATAGCTTCAGGATGCAGACTGGTTGCCAGAAGGATCAAGCCTTGATTAGAAGCTTGGAACTTTCAGTCTCAAACAACACTGCTGCACCCCCACACCCACCTCTTGGGAGAAAAGAGATTGAGGCTAGAGGCTAGAGATTGAGTATATCAGCAAAGGCCAGTTATTTAATCCATCATGGCTATGGAATGAGACCTCCATAAAAACCCCTAAATGATGGTACTTGGAGAGCTTCCAAGTCAGTGAATACGTCTGTGTGCTGGGAGGGTGGTTCTCCCCAGCTCCATGAGGACAGACGCTCCTGTGTTTGGGATCCTTTTGGACTCACCTATGTACCTCTTCATCTGGTTTTCCATTTGTATCCTTTCTAATGAACCGGTCAACCTAAGTGAAGTGTCTTTCTGGGTTGTGTGAGTTGCTCTAGCAAATTATTGAAACTGAAGAGGAGATTTTGGAACCCCAGATTTGTAACCTATCAGTTGGAAATATAGGTGACCCTGAACTTGCAATTGGTATCTGAAGTGGGGGCAGTCTGTGGGAGCCTTTTCCCCTATAGGATCTGACCTATTCCAGGAGGAGGATGCCACTCAACTATTGTCAGAGGCTAGAGATATCGTGTTGCAGGACACCAAATATTTGGTACCAAGATGGAAAAAACCTAACAGCTGCCAGCATTATGTCCCTGACTTGGTGTCCTGCCATTTGCCACTCTCTTTATTGACTCCTGTGATTTTTTTTCCAATTATTCTGTGGTTCCTTCCAAACCTGTATTTCAGCCACCGACCCTTCTCTAAGTTCCAGTCCTCCCATCTAGCTGCTTACGGAAAGTTTCTATTTAGATGGCCCACTCTCACCTCAAATACACTTTGTCAGAAAACCAGAATCTTTTAAATCCATGTGTTCTTTTTCCTTGCTTACGTCACTATGGTACTTAGTGACTAGGATTCTAAACTTCAGAATCATGGTTAATTCCTTCCAGCTAATCCTAAATCTTTCTGATTTATCCTTCGTGACAACTCTTGCATTCGCGTTCCTTTCTAATTCTGCAACCCGGGCTCGAGTTCAGCTCCTTTTTGGGTTATGTCTGGACTATTGCAACAGTCTTCAACCTGCCTCACTGCCATCTGTCCATACTCTCTCCAGTGGACTCCTGGACTCTGCCACCAGAGTCTTCTTGATGGGCTGCCTCCATGACTGTCAGCCTCTCAACAATGCAATGGTTTCCTCCTGACTGTCAGAGAAAGTACACCTTTGCAAGCCTGCTGTTCAAGGCCTCGCCATCTTGTTTCAACTCCTTTACTCTGTTCTAGCATAATATAGTCTGATTCAACCTCAAACGTTTAAACAAACTAAGAAATGTTATCATGCATTTCTGTACGATAGAAGATGTTGATTTCACAGAAAGATGATGTTGATTTCAATCTTTCAGAGGTCATTTAAATTCAATGCCTGCAATGTGTCTCCTTGCAATTGCTTCTCTTCCATGACTACTGCTCCCATTTGAATTTGCCCCCACTCTCAGCCAACCCCTGAGTGCTTTAATGAGTCCTGCAGCTTCCCTGAGCAGAGACATAGCCCGCAACTCAAGATTTGAAGTTTCCTTCTTTCTTCTCTTTCATTTTATATCCCTCCAAAAGTAGATGTCAGTCGATGTCACAAGGCAGGAAAACACAAAAAACAGGACTTGCCTACTCTTGAAAGCCATCGACAATTTAATTTAAGCCAAATATTCCAACATCCACTTGACTTAAAGTTACAGAAATGCTATTTCTGAAAATCATATTTTCATTTGTGTAAGATATTATTGTGTGAAGCTATTTTATTTTTATCAAAGTTGGGGAATTACAAAGGAAGTATGTCTTTAGAAATAAAGAGACAAAAATTTGCTTCTATTTTGGATCTACCTTTTTCTATTAAAACAAATGATGTCTGTATCTCTAAGCCAAATATTTCTCTTATTGATTAATGAGAAGTCCTCAGGGCCCTGTGGCCTCCTTTTGTGGGGGTCTGGTCAGCTGTACCCTCTCTTCCCAGAGACTTGAGGCCTCACCAGGGCAGGGCTCTTCTCCAGGGCTTGCTACTCTCCTCTCCAGACAGCTTCCTATCTGTTCCCCCGATGCCATCTTTGTGTGCTACAAGTACAGTTTCTGACATGATCACCTGTGGCCACATTAGTCTATTAGCCCTCTTGCAAATATTTCTCTCACTTCACTGACTTTATGCCTTTTTCTCCCCCACCCCTTTTCCATTTCTTCCAGTTTGGATCCTTCCCTCATTTCATGGTCTCTATTCAAATCCTACTTTCTTCCTGAAACCATCCTTGATTATCCAACCCAGAAGTTTTTCCCAAGGACCCTCAAAACTGTTCGATTCATCTGGACTTCTCCTCTAGCCGCCTTGTTCAGCAATTATTTTCATGGTTACTTGATAAATAGTAAAGAGCTGTACGAAGGTCAGCTATAGACCTTCCATAGCTATAGACCAGCTATAGACTTTTTGCGATCTTTTCTTTCTAGATAAATGGTAAGTTTCTGAAGGGCGGAGGCTGAGTTCTGAGACCTGACCTTGCCCATACTCCCCAGCGTCTAGCACAGCATCTCTTCAGAGCAGACACTGGGGTGGTGGAAGATGGGGGCTCAGCGGGAGTGGATGCTGGACAGTGCCCAGCAGTATGCAGCTCTCCTCTCTTCTAGCCCTGAGGATTGCACCCCGTGCCCTGCAGGGAAACCCGAGCAGCGATGACTGTTCCCTGTTGCTGGAGGCCTTCGACTGCTGGTGCATGGCTCTCCAGCAGGCACCTCTACTACAACAATGACTGTGAAGGAGAACTTGAGTTGAGATTGCAGGCAGCCTGAGATCACGGACAATGAAGCACAGCTGGCCTGGAGGGTCGCCTGGGCAGCAGCAGACTTGGCAGGACCAAGGAGGCCTTGGTAATTGTAAGCCACTGAAATTTTTGAGTTGTCTGTTACCACAATATATACTTACTTTAAATGCCTGATGATTAAGGGTTTAATTAGGTAACTGGAAACTGAAGTGGAATCCTTGGAAATCTCGGGCTTCCAACAAATCTTAAACTAAACAGGGCAAGAGAAAGGGTTTTGGAATCAGACCAGGGTTTGAGTCCTGGCACCCATGCTTTACAAGTTACATGTCCTGAATGGATGGTTTTCAAACCTTTTGGTCCCAGGACCCCTGTATACTCTTAAAAATTATTGAGGACCCTGAAGAATTTTTGTTTATGTGGGTCATATCTATGAATATTTGCTGTAATAGATATGAGACCCAAGAAAAGTAAACATATTAATTGATAAAAAGCAACAATACTTAACCTATCATCTGTTGATATATCTTCAGATAAATATATTTTCCAAAAGAAAAAACTAGGGAGAAGGGTGTTGTTATTTCACATTTTTGTAAATTCCTTAATGCTTATTTTAATAGAAAATGAGTGGATTTTTTTCATACTTGTTTTTTAATTTTGTCTGGTGGGATATATTGTTTTGGATGAGTTAAGCAAAGAAAATCCAGCTTCACAGAGACACAGTTGAAAAATGGAGGGATCTTAAATAATCTTTTCATTTACTTGCAGACACTGGTACTACACCAAAACTTGAGATGTTTGGGAGTTTCTTAAATGTTCATTGTAAGGGGTGCCTGGGTGGCTCAGTGGGTTAAAGTCTCTGCCTTCAGCTCAGGTCATGATCTCAGGGTCCTGGGATTGAGCCCCACATTGGGCTCTCTGCTCAGCAGGGAGCCTGCTTCCTCCTCTCTGCCTGCCTCTCTGCCTACTTGGGGTCTCTGTCAAAGAAAAAAAAATCTTAAAAAAAAAAGACATTCATTGTAACATGGAATCTGAAGCCATTATCAGTGAACTTTTGTATTCTGTTACATTAAACCCCATTGGCCTATCTTTCACTTTGAATAGAACTTTCTAAAACCCATTCATGATTTTGTAACATTGCACACAGGTCATTTGGAGAATATTGTTTCATGGAAATATGCAGGTCTTCCAAATGTTGACACATGTTGTTGGGTCCCCCAATAATGGGTCCATGGTCAAAGGAACGAGGCTGATACAAAGCGAAGGTCAAGCAGAGCTTTATTTCATGCCAAACATCAAGAATCAAACCGACCGTCAAACAGACCGGTAGGGGCCACCCCTTACAGAGAGGGCGACCCCTCCCTGCCTCACGGACTAACTTTTATAGAGCAAAGGCCATGTGGTTGGGCCTGGCCACACACAGGTGGCCAATGAGATTGTAACACAGAGAAAGCTGCACAGTCATGCTAGGTCACAGATAAGTGACCAATTGAATTACAATTTACCTTATAGTAGATATTTGAACTAGCCTATCACCTTGGTGAGAATTGGCACCCAAAAGGTGGGGCCCACACTCCTTGGTAGCTAGGGAGACAGTATGTGGGCTTTACTGATTGAATGTCTCTACCTGACCCGACTCAGCCCTGCATTGGGCTGTAATCAATACCTGACCTGACCCACCCTTGTATCTGGGCTTTGTTACCTGGGACTGGTTTCCCAGACTTGCTTTTAAATAAGTTCCCCTGAGGGGAGGGGGCAGGGTCAATTTAAGTTTTACTACATAAACAACAAAATGGCTATTCAACCGAGGTGGGGCCGCTCTGGCTAAATAGGCCCTTACAATGTCAATGTGTGATATAAAAAAAAAATTATATTTCTTACCACCACTTTTGATTTCATGGAAAAGTTTTTAAGGATTGGGAGGCTATTAAGCTCATGGCTGCAGATACAAGTTTTCCAAAACTCAAGTTTCATGTCAAAGCTTGAGTTTTACTGTTGGCAACAAATACCATCAATTGGGGGGCCTAGGTGGCTCAGTGGGTTAAAGCCTCTGCCTTGGGCTCAGGTCCTGACCTCAGGGTCCTAGGATCGAGCCCCGCATCTGGCTCTCTGCTCAGCAGGGAGCCTGCTTCCCAGCCCCCCGCCTCTCTGCCTACTGTGATCTCTGTCAAATAAATAAATAAAATTTACTAAAAAAATACCATCAATTGTTTTTCTTGAAGTGCCAGGCTCACTTTGTTTATTTTTTAGAAACATTGGCCCAGTCCCTAAGGTTGAATAGTTTGCCAGTCTATCAATGAAAAATGGTGTTCTGTAAGAAGAGCAGCTAGTTCAGCTTGCAACTCGAGCGATCACACACATGCGTTTTCTTGAGAGGACGTTCTAGTTTGGTATACAGGAGAAGCACTTTCAGGCCACGCCTCAGTTTCACCACACAAAATATCAAAAAGATAGGTACTCGGGGAACAATTTCAGAAAATGAGTAATTTGCTTCATTAAGCAGAACTTGGCTTTTACGTTGTTGTTGCCGCTACCTTGATGAGTGCTTAGGCAATAACCCTTTTACCCACCCTGCTTTTTGCACCAGTGGTGGAAACAAAGAAAAAAAAAGCAAATAACATTTCCGTACTGTTTCAAAAATTTTGAGAACTGAATGAAATATTGTCTCGAGAATTGAGTAAAATATTATTTAACAAGAAGTAATGCATGTAAAGCCCTTAGTAGAGTGCCTCATATACACGTGTTTATTACACATTAGCTATTATTATTCATCTATGGATTTTATAAGGGTATAGCTGTCATTAATAATGGTAGTACTGATAATCTTCTGTTTTTCCCTGCCAACTCCCTCCTCGGCAGATCTCCATTTTAGTTCATTGCTCCTTCTGTGGTCTCTTTGTTCCAGCTGAGATCTGTTCACCCACAAGAACTGTACCATTGATCTGACCTCTGTTGTGCCTTCACAGTGATCCCTTCTCTTCCTGCTGCTACCATCTTGGTTAAAGAGCATGACTTTGTGGAAAGAAACTGCCACCAAAGACAGTTCTGTCTGTTGGTGTTTGACCTGCTTAAGACTCAGTTTACTACTCTGTAAAGTGGGAATGAGAATAGTCCTTTTATATACATTTTTTTGGAGGGCTAAATGAAGTAACATATTTGAAACTTAACATATTTGAAATTGGCCCAGTGCTCAGCTATGGTGTGTGTTCCACACATCTTAGTTTCCCTTTCTTCATCATATTCTAATGACTTTGTTTGGTTTTCTGGTTTTTTTTTTTTAAGTTTTTTATTTTACTTCTAGTTAGTTAACATACAGCATTAATATTAGTTTCAGGTGTACTGTTTTATAACCATTCTTGCCTCTTTTACTTCCCCTCTCAATTAATCCAAAATGCTATCATCGAATTACTTTTTTCCCAGCAGAGCTCCTTCGGGAAATCAGTACCCAGCACACATGAACTGGGGATATATTATGTACTGGGTTTTCTGATAGCAGTTGCAGACTTAGGACAAAAGATACGCCTTGAGAGCTTTAGTCTCACAGTGGAGGGTTTTGTCATCACTGCCGAAGCATCTTTCCCATCTCTCCACTGCCCTCCCTGAGAGACTCACGTGGCATTTAAAGTCCTCCTCAAGGCGGCCCAAAGTGGGTTCTCCTTCATATTTCTTATGTGCTTGTCAAACTGAACTCAACAGTCTTTGAAGCTCCCAAGTTCCATGTGACCGTGCCCCCTGTTTACTCTGTTGGAATGCCCTTCTCACCTTCTCTAGCTGCGGATAGCCCGTCTGTTCCCTAACCCCCAGGTCACTTCGCCCCGTATGTGAGACCTTTTCTGGTCCCCCAGGGGAATGAGCTGTCCTTCTCCCTGCACTTCTGTTGTACTTTGTTCAAGTGCTTCTTAGTTAGGGTATTTGCCGTATTCTATATGAGCTCATGGCATTAATGCATATCTTGGTCCTCTCAGTGGGACTGTGATCTCCCCAGGAAATGTATTTCTCTTCCCAACTTCAGTAAGTCATGTGAGGGCCTCATACCTACAGTTACACTCGACATGTTTATTGATGGAGAAATGAAAACCAATTTTTATTCATTTTGTCAAGTTTATTAACCAGGATCCTACACTTGAAAGCAGCTATGGTAAAATAAAGAACTGCTTACTACCAACAGCACCGAAAACACCAATACATTTCGTGGAAGCTGCTAGGCAGTCATGGTCCAGAGCTTCTGCTCTTTAAGAATAGTTTTAGTAAAAGCACAACATAAGTTTCTATTTATGTATGTATGCATGTATATATGTATGTTTTCTTCATTTTCTTTCATTACTTTCTGGTAGTTTCCAACATACAGGTCTTTCATCTCCTTGGTTAAATTTATCCCTAGGTATTTTATTGTTTTTAATGCAATTGTAGATGGGATTGTTTCTTTCTCTTTCTGATAGCCGATTATTAGTGTACAGAAACACAACAGATTTTTGTGTACTTATTTTGTATCATGCAACTTTACTGAATTTTTTTTATTAGTTCTAAGTTGTCTGATGGAGTTTTTAAGGTTTTCTGTTTTTAATATCATGTCATATGGAAATAGTGCAGATCCCACTGTTGGTGGGAATGTAAACTGATGCAGCCACTATGGGAAACAGTATGGAGGGTTCTCAAAAAAATTGAAAATGGATGAAAGACCAAATGTGAGGCAGGAATCCACCAAAATCTTAGCGAACACAGGCAGCAGTCTCTTTGATCTTGGCCGCAGCAATTTCTTGCTAGGCACATCTCCAGAGACAAGGGAAACAAAAGTAAAAATGAACTGTTGGGGCTTCATCAGAATTAAAAGCTTTTGCACAGCAAAGGAAACAATAAAACTAAAAGGCAACCTACAGAATTGGAGAAGATTTTGGCAGATAAAGGGCAAGTATCCAAAATCTATAAAGAACTCATTAAACTTAATGCTCCCAAAACAAAAAAACCAATCAAGATATGGGCTGAAGACATGAGCAGACATTTCTCCAAAGAAGACACACAAATGGCCAACAGACACATGAAAAAACGCTCAACATCGCTCACCACCAGGGAAATACAAATCAAAACCACAATGGGATACCACCTCATACTGGTCAGAATGGCTAAAATTAACCACTCAGAAAACAACAGATATTGGTGAGGATTTGGAGAAAAGGGTTTCTCCTTCCTTTCCATTCTCCTCTCCTCTCCTTTCCTCCTCCTCTCCTTCCTCCTCCTCCTCCTTTCCATTTGGAGAAATGGGGTTTCCTCAAAAAGTAAAAAATAGAACTACCCTACAACCCAGCAATAGCAATACTAGGTATTTACCCAAAGGACACAAAAGTAGTGATTCAAAGGGGCACCTGCACCCCAGTGTTCATAGCAGCAATGTCCACAATAGCCAAACTATGGAAAGAGCCCAGATGTCCATCAACAGATCAATGGATAAAGAAAATGTGGTATACACATACAATGGAATATTACTCAGCCATCAAAAGAATGAAATCTTGCCATTTGCAACAACATGGATAAACTAGAGAGTATTATGCTAAGTGAAATAAGTCAGTCAGAGAAAGACAATCACCATATGATTTCACTCATATGTGGAATTTAAGAAACAAAACAAATGAACATAGGGGAAGGGAAGGAAAAATAAGATAAAACCAGAGAGGGAAGCAAACCATAAGTCTCTTAACGATAGGGAACAAACTGAAGATTGGTGGAAGGCAAGTGTGTGGGGGGATGGGGTAACTGGGTGATGGGCATTAAGGAGGGCACTTAATGTAATGAGTACGGGGTGTTATATGCAACTGATGAATCACTAAATTATACCCCAGAAACTAATAGTACACTATATGTTAACTAACTTGAATTAAAATAAAAAAAAAAAGTAAAAATAGAACTACAATATGATCCAGCAACTCTACTTCTGGATATTTATTTGAAGGAAATGATAACCAGTTTAAAAAGATATTTGCACCCCAATGTTCACTGCAGCATCATTTACAATAGACAAGGTATGGAAAAAACCTAAGGGTCCGTCAGTGAATGAATGGATAAAGGGGGAAAAAAAAAGAATATTATTCAGCCATGAAAAATAATCTTACCATTGGCAACAACATGTATGGGCCTTGAAGGCATTATGCTAATAAGTCAGAGAAAGACAAATGCTATATGATATTTCTTATATGCAGAAACTAAAAAATATATATAAAAGCAAACTCATAGATGCAGAAAATAGATTGGTTCCCAGAGGCAGGGAGATAGAGGATAGGAGAAGTGGGGGAATTATGTGTTTGTTTTTGATTTAAATTAACTGAGTAATAATAAAAGGGAATGGCTTATGGAGGGGAGATCAAATATACTTAAATTGCATTAAAAAAAGTGAAATACAGATACTTCCTATTGCTCCTATTGATTCACCTATTAGGAGCAATTCCTGAATTTTACTGAGAACAGGAGGATATGTGATTCTGGAAAGAACAAAACAGTCAAGTGGATGATCTATTTCTGATCAGAAGTTTCTAGGAGATAGCTTTTTATTTTTTCCCCAGAGAAGTTTTTATACCATACAGTATCTTCAAAAGAACAGAAAACCAAAAAACCCATAGCTTTGGATTTCTGGGCTTGTCCTGGGGCCTGCCAAGATGGTACCTTTTGTTTTATTTCCTGGATCTTGGTTCAGAGCTGTTAGTTTGTGAGAATCCTGTGGTTAAGCCTCTTTGGGTAAACGTCTTGATGGAAAGTCTGGGTTGATGGGTTTTACCTGTGGCTTTTGAATAGCTTTGGAAGAAAAGTGAGAGCAGCTCCTTTAGGGTGTTGGAGAGACCACCTTATTTGTGTTAGCAGAGCCTTCCTCCTGGGCCCTCCTGAGCACCGGCTGCAGAGCCAAGCTATGACCCCTGGATCTACCTTGAGCCATGAAGTTCCTGCTGTGTGTCTTGTCCTTTCTTTCCCTCCCTCTGTCCCTCCTTTCTTCCTACCTTCCTTCCTTCATTTCTTTGTCTTTCTTTCTTTCTCCTTTTAAGATTTTATTTATTTGAGAGAGAGAAAGCATGCATGAGCAGGGGGGGGAAGGGGAGAGGGAGGAGAAGCAGATGCCCCGCTGAGCAGGGAGCCTGACATGGGGCTCCATCCCAGGACCCCGAGATCATGACCCGAGCGAAAGGCAGTCACTAAACCAACCAAGCCACCCAGGTGCCCCGCTATGTGTCTTTTCTTCCTGTCTCACGCTTCTCCCATAGGGAGAATGGGGAGAATCCCCATAGGGAATGAAGATTCTCATGCTTCTCTAAAGTTTAAAGTTTCAGGTGAAGTGATTGGGTGCTCTCCTGTTACCAGGTGAGCACTGATTCTGGGGACGTGGAACATGGCTGGCACACGGTTAATCATAGGTCTGATGATTATAATGATCTTATGTCCTGGAGACCCAGTTTTAGACATTCTAGTTTACTGTCAGACCCTAGGCCTGATTTCAGGTTTTTGAAAATAATCCCAAAGGTCACTTCTCTGTGTGCAAAGAGAACTGCTCTCCTGAGCCCTGTGAGGGGCCCTTCTAGAGTGGAGAGTTGGAATCTGTCCCTTGGTCTTTGCTGGTACAGGAACTTCCAGGTCATGGGAGAGAGGGAGCAGGCTGGGAGGGGGCTGGGTAAGAAGCCTGTGCCACCCAATGGCCACTTCCCAGAACACCACACTTCTTCGGGCTGATCTGCTTTGTGTGTACCGCGCCTCTATCTAGGATGCCTTTCCTCTTTTTTTTTCAGCCCAGGAACCTATTTCTCCTTTAAGACCCTGCACAAGTCACTTCTGTCTTACTGATGAATTCCATGGCCACCATTTTGTTTTTTCCTCTGTATGTTCCAAAATGTTTCCTTCCACCTGTCCTGTAGCATTTATCACAGAGCAGTAAAATTACTTATGAACATTTAAAAAAAATATTTGAGAGAGAGTGCATGCACGCATAGAGGGAGAATGTTTGCACACAGAGGGAGGAGAAGCAGGCTCCATGCTGAGCAGGGAGCCCGAAGCAGGGCTCCATCCCAGGACCCTGAGATCATGACCCGAACTCAAGGCAGATGCTTAACTGACTGAGCCACCCAGGAGCCCCAGGAACATTTTTTTAAAAAAAGATTTACTTATTTATTTGAGAGAGAGAGAGTGCACATGCTTGCAGGGGGAGGGGCAGAGGGAGAGAATCTTCAAGCCGACTCCCTGCTGAGCGTGGAACCCAGCCTAGCCCAACAGAGCCTAACATGGGCTTGATCCCACAAACCATGAGACCATGACCTGAGCTGAAACCAAGACGTAATAGGCCCTCCTTCCTCAAAAAAGGGGACTCCTCCCTCCACCCCTGCACAGGGGAGGGACCTACTTCCAGGGGCCAGTATAGAGGTGGCATCTGAAATCAAGATGAGAGAACCCCAGAAAGAGAGAGCAAAGGCCTTCTCTTTTTTTCAGATCCTAATCTTAGAGTTTAAGAGATTTATTTTTCCCCATTGAAAGCTGTCCCCTTACAGTTGGTGTTTCAGATGGCAAGCGGTGCCTCACCACGAATCTGTGAGTGTCCTCATGGGCACATTTTGTTCCAGGAAGCTCTCAACTTGTTTTTGGGAGAGGAACTCCCAGGAAGTCCATTTATCATATGACTAGAGTAAGTGAAAGGTAATCCTTTTTAAAATGTGAGTTATGGAGCTTCGAAATGTGCCATTTATCTATATCTGCTGTGGAACGGGGGAACACCAGGGCAGGTTTATTCCTTAAACATAGTGTGCTCTCTATTGTCTTTAGGGCTCCATACCCCACACCCTGTTCCAGCGCACAAAATACTCTCCTATGGTGAATTATGCTGAAAACACTGATGGAACACCTAGAGTTCCTTGTTACCAAACATTAAGTATGTCTTTGAACACATGCATGGTAAGCAAGCTGCTTAATTATTAGGCTTCTGCGTCTATGTAAACACGCTTCTGTTTAATATTCAATATCAAATATATTTGAGGGATATTTTTTGGGAAGAAAGCTAAGCAGCTTTGGAAACTGGAAAACTTCTAGAACTCTTAACCAGGCAGGTACATTTTAGAAGATGAAAGGGATCAATGCGGTCAACCATAAATTGGAAGAGCGTCACTAAAAAAAATGAAAGAATTCTTAGATTTCTCTTCCCTTTGTATAAAAATAGTGTGACATGTAACCACAAACCCTGGCTGAATGGAACAAGATGGCACTATTTCCATTCACACAAAATGGGTAACACACAAGTTATTTAGTTCCCAGTTTTAAGAAGTCTGTGTAAACCAGAGAGAGAAAACCCATAGCCTCCGAGCTTCCTTTTAAAACCCTTGCTGCAGATGTTGAACTGACAAATGACAATATCCTAACATACTCAAGGTTAAACCCCTGAATGGTCTTCACATTCACCTATTTATTTTTAAGATTTTTTATTTTGCAGAGAGAGAAAAAGAGCACAAACAGGGAGAGGGGCAAAGGGAGAAGGAGAAGCAGGCTCCTTGCTCAATCCCAGGACATGGAGATCATTACCTGAGCCAAAGGCAGATGCTTAATGACTGAGCCACCCAGGTGCCCCTGGTCTTCTCATTTACAAGGCTCAAGACAATAACATTTATTCAGCACCTGCTTTGCTATTAGCCCAACATTTTACTTGTATTCCTACCATCTGACACTGGTCTTCATTTCACATTTAGCAAGTCGGTGAACGTTGCACATCCATGTGGAAGACACTGGTGTTGGTACGTGCTTAGCACAATCCCAGGCACAGAGTAGGCACCCAGAAAACATGAAGTATGAGTGAGAACAAGGACACAGTCTTCACGAGGTCATGGTCTAATCTCAGGTAAGTGATGGGCACTTAGTCCCATTTACCTTCTAAGAGAGAGACATGAGTCAAGTATTTGGTGGAGGCAGGAAGCACTGAAGAACCATTAGAGGATACTGCTTTTCCCTTCTGCTCACCACATAACATAGTGGGGCCAGCCCTCTGCCAGGGCTACCACATCTCCTGGCTGGGGAGAGAGCCCCTGGACAGTCCCATGGGGACGACTTCTCTGTATTCCAATTTAATTAATTTTTATGAGACGTTTTGAATAAAACACAACCCCCCTCTTCCATAATGGTGAACATTTAAAATTACATTTATACGAAATTACATTTACGCTAACTTCTATCGAAAGCCAAATTCCAGGCTTAAGCTATTGGCCAAATCCCATTAAAAAAAGAGGATATTAAGTAAATTAGTTGAGCTGATTAAAAACACCTTCATCAACGTAGAACACGGGTGCCAACAATATTAAGAGTTGAACTATTGATTTCTTTTTAAATAGCAGATGGTACATTAGGAGGGAGGAAAAGCGACTCGGCTTCCTGTCTCCTCCCTTCCCCGCCGCCCCCCCCCCCCCCCCAGTCCCTTTCTTTGGGAGTAAGGAGGGGACCCACTCACTGATCGACTCCAGGAGAGCCGGGAAAGGGAGGTGAAGGAGTAAGGTGGAAGGACAGGAAGGTAGAACATGGGGCCTAGGTAAGGGAGAAGGAAAAAGAGGACCGGAGACTAATGGCCGCAGGGAGCGGGGGCCACAAGCCTGGAAGAGGGTCGCTGTCCTAGTGAAGGTGCAGTCATCTCTACCCTCGCCCGGCGGCGGGACCCCAGGCACCGCTGCGAGCCAGGCGGGCGCTGGAACTGGCACGAGGACGCTCCCGAAGTCGGCCGCCAGAGGGCGCGGCCGGAGCCGGCGCGGCGGAGCCCGAGGAGGGAGGAGGGGAGCCGGCGGAGAAGGGTCAGCCGCGGCGGCACGGGCGACAGCGGCAGCCGCGCAGCTCGCCTCCCCGCGCGTCTCCTGTCCCCGCGCCCCACTAGGGCGCGCAGCTCCCGCCGCCGGGATGCTGCCGCCCGCTCGCCGCGGCCGCCGCCTCGCGCTCCCGGCACTGCTCTCGCTCCTCACCTCCTCACTGGGTAAGTAGCGGGCGGCCCGGGCGCGCACGGGAGAGGCGTGGGCTTCTCGGGAGCTGCCGCCCGCGTCCCGCGTCCCGCGTCCGTGCGCCGAAGCGGGTGCCGGGCGGCCCAGCCCTGCCCCGCGGGCGCCCGTGTCCCGCCGTCCCGTCCCTGCCGCGCTGGCGGCAGCGCCCTCTCGCGGCGTCCGGGTGGGGACCCGGCTCTCCCGGACCCCTGGGCGCGGCGCGTCCGGCCCCTTTCGGCTCGCCGGGTCCCGCCGCCGCCCCGGCCCGGCTCGCGTCTGCCCGCCTCCTTCCGCCAGGAGCTGGCGGCCGGCCGAGCCCGGAGGGCGAGGCGCTCACCCCCACAGGAAGCGCTGAGTAAATGTGCAACTGCTAGAAACTTTGAGAGCGGGGAAGCGGCGGCCGCGGTCCCGCCCCCCTGCCTTCCGCCCGCGTCCCGCCTGCCCCGCAAGCCCCACACGCCCCGCGCGGGCGCCACCGACTGGAGGCGGGCGGGCCCGGCGGCCCTCTCGCCCTGCACCTCCGCGCGGGGCAGCGGGGGGCTAGGGACGGCACCCCCCGACCCAGATCCAAGCGCCCTGCAGGGTCTCTCTGCGGGGGTCTTTCGGCCGTGCCCGGGTCTCCAGGGCTGACCTGCCAACTTGGCACCAGCCCTTCTAATCATTCCTAGGTTAGGAAGGGAGGGTCGGGGTGCCCGGCTGGGCCTTCAGTGGGTGCGGTGGTGGCGTGGCGGAGGCGGTGGGGACATTCCCCAATCTTGGGTCTTCAAGGGGGAAAATTAGAGAACACTTCTGGGAACAGTGCTTGCCGGGTTTGCTGCTGCCGTAATGCCCCTTTCCTTTTTTTCTTCCGTTCACCTCACAGGAGCATTTTCTCCCCTTTATCGTAAAATGATCTGGCAAAGTTAAAAAAAAAAAATCGTCCTGATTGACATATATGGTGAGATTTGTTCAAATTTGAAAGGTTGGGGGAAAATGACTCCCTTTTCAGTGTTCTCGGGATTATTGTCCTCTCACCCGGATTTTGTGTTTGTAGTCTGTTAAAAGGCAGTAATTTCAGATCTTTAGAAATGGCAGAATAGTGCAATTTAGGAAGAGACGTAGCGTTATTGCACATTGCTTTTTGGTAGCCCACTGGAACCTGTACAGCTCGTTTTTATTTGGCTTTAAACTCTCCGAATGAGGACGTTATTTGCGTACCCTTCGCTTTTCTATAGGTGCTCAGTAAGTGTGGGAAAATCGAGGGAGATTAATTGTTAATTAATTGTTCACATGCGTGATTAAGCAACAATGTAATTAAAAATGTTGGGGCACCTTGGGCACAGAGAGCTATAACTGACGGTGGGGAGCAACTGAACGTAGAGGAGATATGCTTTAGTGGAAGAAAGAATGCATCGCAGGGAGGGGAGCAGCCCAGGGAGAAGGGGAGGTTGGAGGGGTGGGAAATTGACTAGGTGACTCTTGGCTACATCAGGTTGGCTTGCTGCCTGGAAGTTTTGCACCTAACCAAATAGGGTGGGTGGTAGCTGAAATTGGCATTCTAATTATAGCACTGCACTTTATAATGGTGTACTGGTGATATAATATTTGTACATAATATATTCAATGTAGGGGCTGAAATACATTTGTATTGCTGTGTGTGTCTATTTTTTACTGCACTTAAGGGAATATCTGTACTGTCCAAACTTGATAACACATTAAAGGACAGTCAGAATGAAGCGAAATGTCAACACATTTTTAGAGATGTCTATTAACATTGTGAAGTTGTCAAATGAGCACAATAAATAAGACATAAAACCTATTAAAAGGTCCCTGTGAGACATTTGGCTTTGTGAACTGGCTTTCATGGGTTGCTACAGACAAGAAGCTGTATTCTTCGAGTTCTGAAGTAAATCATGAGCTTGGTTTATAGAGCTCTGCTTTGGTGGGGGAGCAGCAAGATGCAGAAAAATGTGGTACCTAATCTATAGATCTCGAAACCAGGGCTCTTGGATCTTGCTAAAACGGAGATTATGTTAGGAATTTTGAGGCATGTGAACAAACCTGATTGCTTAAAAATACTCTAAATATTCCCTCGTTAGTTTGGCCTGGGTATATATATAGTTTAGTTTTCCCACAAACTATAGCATATTCTCTTGAGTTGTTAGAGAAAAGTCAATATAGAAAATTTATTTTAAACCCATATGATTATACAGACCAAATTCACTGCAACTTCAGTTCTAGCGTCCAGTGCCAGTTCTAGAATCAGATTTATTCACACCTCTACATCAGCTCCTAGTGGGTCTGAGCTCAGTTTTCTCATATAAAACAGGAGACATAGACTAGATAAAATACCAGAACTTTGCCATTTCTTACAGTTTTAATGTACTGAGTCTCTTGTGGCAGAGACTGCTACCTGCTACTCAGTTACCCGTAGTTCCTTCCTTTCCTGACAAAAACCTCTTCGATAATCAGGAATGAGGGCACCTGGGTGGCTCAGTCGTTAAGCATCTACCTTCTGCTCAGGTCATGATCCCGGGGTCCTGGGATCAGGCCCCGCATTGGGCTCTCTGCTTGGTGGGAAGCCTGCTGCTCCTTCTCTCACTCCCCTTGCTTGTGTTCCCTCTCTCACTGTGTCTCTCTCTGTCAAATAAATAAATAAAATCTTAAAAAAAAAAAGATAATCAGAAATGTTGGGTGACTGTATTTGGAGATAGGACCTCCAAGGAGATAATGCAGGGTAAATGAGGTCATAAGGGTGGGGCCCGAGTCCAGCCGGACTGTGTCCTTATTCTTCTCTGAAGGGGAAGAGACACCAGGGATGCATTCAAACAGAGAAAAGGCCATTGGGGGACAGAGTGAGAAGACTTTTCTACTTGCAAGCTAAGGAGGGAGGTCTTAGCAGAAACCAACCCTGTTGGCACCTTAATCTTGGACTTCTAGTTTCCAGAGCTGTGAGGAATAAATTTCCGTTTGTCCATGGTTGTTGTTAAGGTGGCCCTAGCTGACTAATAATACAGGGAGTGAGGGGAAGGATGGAGGAATCTCATGGTGATGGCGGCAGCGGTGTGGCCAGGGAAAAGAAGTTTTTCAGTGGCCCTTGCAAGCAGGGGCAGCCATTGAATTACCTGTAGTGATTTTTGGGTGGGTCTCTTTGTGAAGCTTGTTAAAGGAAGCTGACCCAGTTGGGATGCATGCTTTTTGTTGTTCTTTGTTTGCTTGTCTTTGTTTCATCTTCCTTCCCGTTGTCTGTAAATCTGATGGCTGGAGCCATGGTGGTCATCTTGTGACCATGAGGTGACCTTGAAGACAGAAGCCAGTAGAAAGGATGGTGGGGCAGAAAGGATAGCAGTGCCTGGGTGCCTGAAGGATGTGGAGCACCACGCCAGCCCTGGGTCCCTTTATCCAGACTTGTATTGCAGGAGATTAAAAATAAACCTCAGTCTTGTTTAAGCCTCAGTTGAGTTTTCTGTTACATGCAGCAGCCAACCTAATCCTAACTGATACATCTGTGAAGAAGCTCATTTGAACCAGTGGTAAAATAATAAGATGCTAACTTTTATCTTTCTTATCCCTGTTTCTACTCTGTATGTGTCAGGATTGAATTTGTTAGCATCCACCAAAATTAGGGTTGATTTTTTTTCATTTTGGTCCAATTCTCTCTCAGATTCTTTTCACTGCAGTGAGTTAGACATTTTAGGATATCAAGAGTCAGACCTGATCCCAGGTTATTTTGTGTGTGTGTGTGTGTGTGTGTTTTAATTTTTGATTTTTAAACCCTCCTTTTATTTCTTAAGCAGCTATGACTGATAGAGAGTTTACCCATCTGGATGAGTTCTTGTCCAGGTAGTCTGGGGTTTTCAAGTAGACGTGGTTCTCTTGGTTATGGATTTGACTCAAAGGAGTTTGTTTATAGCCAACAGTCAAGCTGTTTATCAGGGGGACAGATAAGGAGAGGGGGAAAAGAGCATCTGTTTCAGGTGGGATGGTGGGATGGTGGGGTGGTGGGGGTGGGGGAGGGAGGAACTATCCTGACCCTTTTGTTAACTTGTTCTGAGGCAAGCATTGTGGGCCTAGTACTTGAGTAAGTCCTAATACTGACTTCATTTGGACCCCACTAAGAGCCAGGTTTTTTTGTTTTGTTTTGTTTTGTTTTTTGCTTTTCATTAGAAACATAAATCAGGGTGTTTCTAGGCACAAAGGGATTATGGGGGATTTGCAAGTGTTATTACGTTTTGCCTCTTTGTAGCGTTATGGACAATCCATCTTTGGCGTTGCCAGATTCTTGGTAAAGAATAGTATATAGGAGTGTTAATTCCATCTTTCCCAACCCAAAGGAAAGTTTAGCGAGTGTTGGGAGTTCATCAGATCTATTATTGATTGAGAGTCTCCCTTAATTCTTTGTTTCAAAGCTCTATTCACTAAGCCACTCCCTAGAGGAACCCAATTCGGTGTAGGCGCTGATTTGCACTCCTAGAAAATGTTAACAGTTCAAAAATAGTATTAAAAGAAAGAACTGTACTTGGAATTTTTTTCATTTATTCTGACTGTTGAGTATCTACATGTATCAGGCACTGGGGATATTGCAGGAAGAAGATCGAGTCTGGCTTTCCCTTGGTGGAGCAGGCAGTCTCCAAGGGGAAGGTGACATTAAACACTACACCAAACAAATCGCACTGTGCTCAGTGCCCTGGCAGGGGCGTCCTGGTGCTGGGAGAATGTCTGGCAGGGAAATGGAAGGCTTTAGCCTGGAGTCTGAGTAGTGGTTCTCGATAGGGGCCTTCTTGCCCTTCATGGAGAATTTGTCAATGGCTAGAGACTTTTTGGTTGTGGCAGGGAGTGCTACTGGCATCCAGAGCTGGGGCTCTGAGGGACATCCTACCATGTGCATGACAATCTCGCTCTCCAAAGAATCTGTGATCTGGTCTGTTGTTGATAGTGATGGGTGCCGGGTTAAGAAACCTTGGAGTAGGGAGTCAAGGAAGACTTCTTGGAGGAGGAGACATCAGAACTCAGACCTGAAGGGGAAGCCGAGAGAGCAGTTAAGTGGAAGAAGGGGACATGCCCAGGAGGGGAAAGAGCTTAGTGCTGGAGGAACACAACGGGGAAAGGACAGGACTGGAGAGATTCAGAGAGGGGCAGGGAAGTTCAGTGGGGGTCAGGTAATGCAGGTCTTATGGAGGAAGGTAAGGATTTTGGGCTTTGTTCTTAGAGCAGTGGGAAGTAGCTGAGGGGCTGCAGTAGGAGAGTGACATGGTTTAACCTCCTGTTGTGAGGAACTCGCTGTGGTTGTCCCGTGGAACAGAGATTAGAGGCTTAGAGGCGCCTGGTGAGGACGGAGGCTGCCTGAATCGGCTACGTGAGAGATGATGAAGGCAGCTGATGGGAGCAGTGGGATGAGAGGAAGGAGGGGGTCAAAGATGAGTCAGGTTTCTGTCATGAGCTGTGGGTGGGTACCAGAGCTGTTTACTGATATAGACACTAATGGAGAAGGACCAGATTTTAACATTTTTTTTTATTGTAATTAAATAATCTAAAGTTTCTTTTAACTATTCTGTGGCATTAAGTACCCAGACATTTTTCTAAAATTTACTTTTAATTTTAGAGGGAGGTGAAGAGGAGTTCACTTTGGACAAAGTGAGTTTGGGGAATGTGAGATGTTCTGGTGGGTGTCATGTGGGCAGTTGGATTTGTGGGTCTGGAGCTCAGGGGAGAGATTGAGATTGATTGCAGAGAGATTTGGGGAGGCAATTTGAGTAGATTTTTTAAAAGAGGAGAGAGTCTTTTTTTTTAATTTTTAATTTTTTAATAAACATATAATGTATTTTTATCCCCAGGGGTACAGGTCTGTGAATCGCCAGGTTTACACACTTCACAGCACTCACCATAGCACATACCCTCCCCAATGTCCATTACCCCACCCCCCTCTCCCAACCCCCCTCCCCCCAGCAACTCTTTTGGGAGATTAAGAGTCACTTATGGTTTGTCTCCCTCCTGATCCCATATTGTTTCTTTTATTCTTTTCCTACCCCCCAAACCCCCCATGTTGCATCTCCACTTAAGAGGAGAGAGTCTTAATTGGCAAAATAAATCCATTTAAGCTTTCATTCAAAATGTATGGGTACCCAAGATTTGGTAGAAGCTGGGACAGAAAATCGTCTTTATCTGTGTGATGTAAAGCTGTAGGTTTATACCAAAAAATGAGAAAAGGTATCCTCAAATGAGATTAGAATGCATCTCAGTTATAACAATGCCATCTTCACCTAGGGATATGACTTATTTTCACGACGGAAAGAATATTTTATGGTCTGAAAAGGTGATATGCTTTAGTTTACATCATTGCTTGCTGTAAGAAGCTGAAGGCTCTTTCCACATTGTGCTGAATTTATCTTTTCCAGATCCTTGAGGGTGGATATACTGGAGCTTGTTCTTCGTTTATGAGGTGAATGAAGTAAAGGAAGGTAAATGGCCAAGGCCTGTTGGAAAAATCATCCCGTTCCTTTCCCTTGAGAGTCTGTTTAGCTGTACACCCCAGTGTGTCAGACTTCAGCACACAGGAGAATCCCCTCAGTGTCTTGAAGAGTTTCCTTTGTTATGGGGCCCCTTGTTAAAAGGAAGATTATGGGTTCCCAGCTCCAGATTTTTCTGACAAAAAAAAATCTGAGATTAGGGCTCTAGATTTGCATTTTTAGAAGGCCCCAGGTGGGTCGTATGTGCTAGCAGGTGCAGGAACCCTGCTTAGGCCCAGGTAGAAACTGGGACTCTTGCCAGCCAATTTTCTTGCATATCTGTAGAATGTAAAGATGATTGCTGGCTGCTTTGTTTTTAAAATGAAATAAGGAGCTGTTTCTGAAACAGCAAAGCGTGGACGTGAGGCTTGATATGTCTTGCTCAGATATTTCATCTCCTCGGGAAAGGAACCAGAAACCCCAGATTTCAAACAAAGCAGTCTTTCTCTGGTTCCAGCATCCTTTGGAAACAGGCAGGTTTTCAAATGCTGCTGGAGGGGCTGTAGGAGGAGGACCATGAGTCTTAGAAACTGAAGAGTGGGTTGTTTGAGCAAAGGTGTTTGGACAGTTGACAAGTTCCTAACAGCATTAGAACATCTCAGCGTGTGGCTACTGCGGATTCAGTGGTGCTGATGGGGTGGGGGGGGAGCTTCTAAAACCACTTTTTGTATTGTAGAAATAGGATGCCCCCAATTTAAGCAGAGACTGTGTAAGTTAGCTTGACAGTTAACTGCTCAGTACTGCTCGTACAATGCAAAGGGATTATACAAAGGGCTGATTTTTTTGGTGGCGAGTTTATTCTGGAGTGGGCTGTGTGACGGGGGTTTCTTCTGCCCCTTACCTATGACTCAACCTAGGAAACCTGCTCGTGAGGGTGGTGTTTTGAATCTCCCCCCCCCCAAACTCTGTTTCCCTTGGCATATGGGCTTTCCTATTATTTGTTTAAGTGAGATAGGAATCAAAGCAGCAAATGATCTTTGTCTTTCTAAAATATACAGTTATTTCCTATTTCTTTCTATTTTCTTTCTATTTACTGTCCTTTCTATAAGTAGGTTTACCCTCTGGCACAGAGACTCAATTCTGTTGCCAAGGGAAGAAGAATCTTTATTCCAAACTCCCTTGCCCATTGACTTCTTTGATAAAGCTGAAAAAGTGAGATGGAGTAAGACCAAACAGGGATAGGTAGTGAGCAGCTCAAAAGAGGACTGTCATGTCGGTATGCTCACTGCCACACTTGAGGGGAGGCCAGCCCCCCCACTCCCCAATCTCCATTCCTTCTCTCAACTGGCTGGTCATCTTGTAAGTGGTGTGGAACCCACTGGGTGGGGCACAGCGGTTCCCTGACCTTAATGTTGTCCAGCTGTCTCCTTGTGGAATTGCGGTGGCTTCCTCCCCAGGGCAGCATCTTTCTTCCTGAGTTTGCTCTTGGGCACCTGAGCAAAAGGCTCCAGTCATTCTTCTCACAGGCCAGGTACTGTCCTGCTCCTGTTCATGCACCAATGTAGCTCATTCTTGTTTAGTTTCCCCTCTTTTACAGGATGGAGGTAGAGGCTCTGAGAGCCAAAGTCACTGGCCCGGTGTTGCTGAACTACTAAGTGGCAGAGCCTGGATTTGAAGCCACGAGGCGGGAGTCTAGATTCTGTGCATCTGACCAGCGTGCTGTGCTGGTCCTCCTCGTGGAGCAGGCCCTGGAGGCCAGCTCTCCTGGGCCACACCTCTTTCTGTCGCACTTTGAAGCTTTACAGAGAGAATGCCTTGGAAGAACACCTTATAAACTCCTTAAATAATTGCCTTCTCTCTAGCTTCTCTCTGCCTGGAGTGCCCTTCCCTGCTGCTGGATATATCCCCTTGAATGGCCTCAGCACCTCAGGATGTTGGGAAGCAGACCGAGTTTTTCCATGCGTTTTCCCCCCTGGCTTTATTCTCGGGCTTGTGAATGGCACCTCAGTGTGCTCAGCCGCTCCCTCTGCAACCCGGATTCACCTACGCTCCTTTCCTCTCACCAACCCCTATGGACTCTCCCTTCCCTGCCCCGTCTCCTGGTAGCATCGGACCTCTGGCCTGTAGATTCTGCTGCTTAAATATCTCCAACACCCCGCTCTTGCTCACCATCACCACACCCAGGCATGGCCTCATCCGAATTCTGTCCCTTCTCTCCCATTACCTGGCTGCATTAGCTTCCTAGCTGGCATGTTTGTGCCTTTTGTTTTGTCCCCCTCACAGCCCCATCCAACACTACTCTGGAAACCTGTCAAAGACACATTTCAACATGGCACTTGCTTTGATAGAAGCTTTTCATGGCCCTTACAATAAAAGCAGACTCCCTAACACTGAGCCCTTTCATGACATGGCCCTGCTGTCTCCAGTTCCATCTCTAGCCTCAGTCTCTCTCCTCCCCGACAGGTGTCCATGTCCCAGCCACTCCGTCCCCACAGATGTCCATGTCACATTCTCTTCCCTCCCCACAGGCATGCAGCTCTAGTTCCTCCCCTCGGGTGTCCGCGCTCTGGGTACACTAAACTATTCAAACTCTGACGCAGAAATCTGTTTCCAGGCATCCTTGCTCTTGTAACTTGAAGTCTTTGCTGCCTGGAATTTGCTTGCTCAAGCACCATGTTGAGCTTGGTCCAAGCAGTGCTTTGCTCTCTGGGAGCCTCCCTTCCCTCTGCTGCCCCGCCTTGGGTGAGACGGCCTCTGTCTCCACCCCAGGTGCTCCCTCAGGAACTCCCATTAGAGTGACAGCCAGCGGAGCAGGCGCTTGTGCACTTGGTTGTTGACTGAGGGACTTGTGTCTCACATCAACTCCTCGGGCAGCTGCTTACTCATGTTCCCCGGCCCTAGCAGGACGGGTGACGCTGGTGCACAAGCCACTCTGGTTTTCTCCTGCACGAATGAAAATGTAAACTAATACTAATGACAGTAACTGCTAAGGCCTAAAATACATAGCACGTGTCAGGACCTGTTCTAGAAACACCCGAAAAACCATTTGATCTTTGGCCACATGCCAGGACTGGTTCTGTCCTCTGCCCATGTGGAGTGCCGGGAGCCCTCCATCCCCAGTTTGAACGGGGTTGCCTCAGGGTGGGTGGCTGGAGCAGTGTGTGCATAGCCCAAGGGACAGTAGATCTGAGGAGGCCGAAGGACAGGCAGGCTCTGCCCCCTGTCGCTGCGTGGGGGTGCATGCATTTCTGGTCACTCTGCCTGTGTGGATTATCTTCAAAGCAGGTAATTGGAACTAAGTCAGTCAGCTGTGGGCTGCACATTCTGGAGTTGAAGGCCTCCTCTGGAGGACTTGGAAGTCAACCTGGAAAGCTCCAGGGAGCTGGAGCCACTGGGGGAGGAGCTGTGCTGGGTGAAACGTTTCTCGAAAGTAGGTCACAGGAAAGAAAGGGAAGCCCCACAGGCTCCCTCCCACAGTGTGTCAGAAGAGAAAGTGGGGCAGAGCCTGTGTGAGACCCTGAGAGGCGCAGGGGGTCCAGCTGCAAGCTTTGTCCTGGATCCAGAGCTAGGGACACGCGATTCCATTCCCTGCCTCCCTCCAAGCTCCAGGGTGGGGCCCACAACCACCTAGACACCGCCCAGACCCACAGCAAACCGTTGCCCCACCAGCGGCTTATGGCAGCATCAGCTGAGCTATGAACACACTGAGCTCCACGCTAAATGCTGCGTCTTATCTCACTTAATCCTGGCAGCACCCCTCTGAGTGGAGTTATTGAGTGTCTCAGTGGTTTTTTTTTGTGTTTAATCTGGTTTCTATGATAGATGTTCCGGGGAGAGCCTGAGAGGACAAACCAGGAAAGAGGAGCAAAACAGTGTGAGGAACTAGGAGGGACAGTCGTCTTTCCTGTGGGGGCCCCCAGGGGTCCCTTGCTCCCTCCCAGGAACAAGAAAAGATGGTTGATTAGGGTTGCTTAAATGCATTGCAATTAATTCCTCTCCAGTTTTCTGGCACTCTAGGGCTTAGGCTGGCCTATAAATCTTAGTCCCAGGTTAGTTGTAAAATCTAGATTTATCTCTTAGAATAGGTGTGCTAACACATTAGTTGGCTTGAATTATTTAAAGTTATCTCGGAAAGGTCTTATTTCTATTGCCCATCCTGATTTGCACTTTAAATATAGTTCCCTGTAGCAATTCACAGGAATTCATGTTGAAAATAGAAAAGGGAAAATTACTTTTAAACAGCAGTTTGGCATATAAGAACATGATTTACCTTGGAATAGTTCTCCAACTGCACATTAAGGCCAAACTTTCAAGAATATTTTTTCCCCCACTGAATTTGGAAATTAATATGAAGCCAAACAATAAACATCCAGCCCCAGGTGGCTACTCCCTTTGGCAGAGTTGGGGGACCCTTTCCTCCTTCCTTCTTCCCCCCACCCTGGGCCATGCAGTGTTAAAGTCCCACTGTGTGACAGGTAATTTCTTACCTCATTTCTTACCTGCTAATTTTTCTTACTTTCTCCTCTAATTTTACCATTTCTCCTTCATTTGCACCAACTGTGAAAGCCGGGATTTTGTGGGTAGGAATTTTGTAAAGGATTCATTTTTTTAAGATTGGGTTTATTAGTGGAATAGCATATCCTGTGCCTTCAAAATGCATTTGGTTCCTTGGTGATTTGTTTTATTTAGATTACGGAAACACAAAGGAAAAACCAACTAGTATTTTTTAATATTTAATGAGGATTATCTTGTCATGTGATTTGCTCTTATACCTGAAAGTAACTGATGCATTTCTTACCTTATTGCTTTATTTATTTATTTATTTAGTAAGTAAGCTTTATGCCCAACGTGGGACTTGAACTCATGACTCCAAGATCAAGAGTCGCACGTTCTACTGACTGAGCCAACCAGGCACCTCTATGTTACTGCTTTAAACATCATACACTTTATTTCTATCATGGGGGAAAGGAGTTCTTAATTTCACAGCAGAGTGTGTTAGGGACAAATGACAGTTTTGTGTGTGTGTGTGTGTGTGTGTGTGTGTTTTAAAGGGTATTTTAAATCTAGGCCTTTGTGGTTTTGGGGGAAATTAAAATCTAGTTTACTCTCGCTTCAGTTAAGCTTTGCCTGAATAGAGGTATGCTGTCTTGATTATGACAAGGAGGATTTGTGGAATTCACTTGATTTATTAGGAATGTCTTCCCTCCATGTGATTCCTACATGAAACATTATGAAATGACATTAGCTGCTTACTTAATGAAAGGTGACATGTTAGTAACTTGCAGAACCCATACCAAATAAAGACCCATTTTCTTTAGTATTCAGTCTGCCTTCTAAAGGGCTTTTGTATTGACATACTCTTCCTTTTACATAGCCATCTGGCCTGCAAAAAAAGTGAGGGAAGACTAAATCCTGGTTATTAGATGATGAGTCACTGAACATGTTAAACTGAGAAGGTTTTTTTTTTTTTTTTTATCTTGATAAAAGAGGGAATGTTAGCCCAGAAAGCTTTAACTGTCTGTGTTTGGAATTAAGAATTGATGGAGTCGGCAGAGACGGATTTTGGACTCAGAGTCGTGTCTTAGATTGACCACAGTTGTCATATCCTGCATGTTGTTTGAATATTTTGTTTCTTGGAATTCTGTGGTGCTGAGTGATATTAATGTGTTGTGACTTCCCTACTAATGCTCATTAGTAATTCTATTTTTGGTATCTTCTTGAGGGTTTTAAAAAGTGTGCCTGCTAGTTTGGAGGTAAATCAAATATGACAAAACCAAAGAATCAAATACCCAGAAGCAGAATTTAAAATGCTGTTTGGGGTTAAATCTTTCCTTTCTTCTTAGAATTTAATGAATGATTTGGGCTTTGTGGTTGCCTTCGTGTGTGTGTGTGTGTGTGTGTGTGTGTCTGTGTGTCTGTGTGTGTGTGTAAAATGAGAAAGTAGAGCAGATACTACTGAGAATAAATTGTTGTTGGGAGGACACACTAAATTTTCTTCAATTTGTGTGGTGGATTGTTCCTTGTGGAAGGCGTAGACAGCCTGTAAATGATGGGATCCCAGTGCCATTGTAAAGACTTGTATTGATTGATTTATGAATATTTATTGACCTTCTTCTGTGTACTGGCTGTGTTCTAGGTATGGGGCAGGCAGTCAAAACCACATTCCTGGGTGCCTGGGTGGCTCAGTGGGTTAAAGCCTCTGCCTTCGGCTCAGGTCATGATCTCAGGGTCCTGGGATAGAGTCCCACCTGAGGCTCTCTGTTCAGGAGGGAGCCTGTTTCCACCCCCCCACCCCCCCCACCCCTCACCCCCCCACCCCTCCCCGCTGCTGCCTGTCTCTCTGCCTACTTGGGATCTCTGTCTCTGTCAAATAAACAAATAAAATCTTTAAAAAAAAACCAACAACAACACATTCCTGCCTTCATGGAGCTTGTAATAAGCTAATATTTAAGACAAGCAATAAATAAATATAAATATGTATTATGGTGGTGAGTGCTCTGGAGAAAAAGAGTGAAGAAGGTAAGGAGGGGTGGAGTTGGGGATTATTATTTTTAGGAGGTGGTCTCAGGGAGGCCTCCTGTAACATCTGTTGTCCATATTCCACACGTAGAGGTTCATTTAGGTTACATTTTCGATTTCCCCCTGCCTTTTGAAATGTCCTCCTGGAAATGGAAATGATTAAAGGATGTCAGTCATTTGCATCTTTGTGTGAATGTTTTCCATTATTTCCTTTGAGCACATGTTAATGGAGAGAGAACTGGAGGCAGTGGATGTCTGGGGGTGGGGGTGGGGCTGGGGGTGGAGGTGAGGTTGGAGGGGTCTGAATGGAGGAAGCTGTCTGCTGCTTCTCAGGAGGGTCTCCTCCGTTTTTCCGGGAGACCTACCACCGAAACCCCTTGTACTACATTGTTACTCCGCCGAATCGGCTGTCCAACACTTTTCGTGCATGACTGCTCTATGCCGTTGCCCATTTTCTCCTGGGGACTAACTGGAGAAAGCAAACTCTATGAGGTGCTTTCCTCTTAGTTCCTCAGGAGAAATGCACCATCAAGTTAAAGTACATTATTTTTTTTGTCTGGCTAACCTTCCTGAGCGTGGTGTTTATTATTTTGTTTGTATTTTCAAAGCCTTCCTGTCATATTCTTGTTAGTGTTATTATTATTTTTTAAGATTTTATTTATTTACTTAGACTGAGATCACAAGTAGGCAGAGAGGCAGGCAGAGAGAGAGGAGAGAGAGCAGAGAGCCCGATGCAGGGCTCAATCCCAGGACCCTCGGATCATGACCGGAGCGGAAGGCAGAGGCTTTAGCCCACTGAGCCACCCAGGCGCCCCTTGTTAGTGTTATTATTATTATTTTAAATGTAGAGACTAGGTGTGTCTGGAGGGATATCTTTATCCATTTCTGGGCTCCAACTCAAAACCTGAAATCCTTCTAAATAGGGAGTGATTTGAATTCCCCTCCCCCTCCTGGCCCCATTGCGTGAATGGGCTCTGTGCAGTCACCCATTGTCCTCACCACACTTCTAACCTGGCAGCCCCTGAGAATGAAAGCTTGCCCCAGATTCAGCTCGGGTGCCTGCCAGGCTCTGCAGTGATTGTGTGAGTAGGAATTTGTACCGCTTCCCTCTAGATTCTCAGGCATTCCCCTTCGCTTTAGAAGGCACCAGAATCGAGCTTGCTGAGAAGGTGTATTTTGTACGCATCTCTTTTTTGTAGTTTATATCCAGAGACACAAATAGTATACAGATTCTAATTTCTTTGATGTAATATTTCTTTCGCTTGGTGTAGGCTAAGCACATTAACTTCCCACCGATGAATAATTTCAGGTCTGGAGATGAAGGTGGCCCGCCAGGCGGGCTTGTAGCAGTGCAGCTGCTTTTAAAAATGAGCAAAATATGTCTTATTAAAGAACCCTATTTTTCTCATTTTAAGCACAACTGTTGAATGTGAGAATGAATCTTAATTGATATTTTAATGGAAAAATGTTTTCTTTTTTCCAGCTTTTGCTTTGGTTTCTGAAGATATAAAGAAAGAGGTCAAGCAATCTAAGGTACTATTCTCGTGATCAAATCTATTCTTCCTGTCTGAGATTCATTTGTATTTTCTTTAATGGGAGCTGTAATGATTTTGTCTTTCTACAGTTACCAGTTTTTTTTTTTTTTAATGAATTAATGAAATGTTGGTCAACATAGATTTTTAATCCCTAGTGGCAAGCTACACATAAGTTTAAAGTCCTTTAATAATGGTTTAAGCAGACCAAGTAGGTTTCAAATTTCATTTTAAGAAAAAGTATTTTGAAATGGAGTTAGACATTTTAGAAGTCTTGCTTGGAGACCGTAGTTTTGTCTGGTCTGACCACATCTAAACTTGGGCTTCATTTTCCCAGTCTGAGAAAGGAGTCTTATGTTATGTCCCTGGGGTCACAAGAGCCTGAGTATCCCTCTCCCTGAAGGTGGCACTGTTTGAGAGTCCCCAAGGGTGACTGCCAGGCTCCTTGCATGGTCAGACCCAGGAACCGAGACCTGGGTGACCAATGAAGACAGGACAACTCTTATCCAAATCTCAGAGCTGCTGCTTTTTTTTCATCATCAGTTGCATTCAGGAACTTTGCTTAAAGTTTACCATATAGGCTTTTCACTAGATGAATTTAGCAGATGAGAAAGAGAAACGGTATTTTTTTTTTTTAAAGAGAAACAGTAATTTAAAAATATAAATTGCCTTTATCATATTAGTTAAGGCTCAGTTGACTTGATTTTTTATCCCACAATAGTGTAAAAGCATTTTCAAAAAGGATGTTTCTTTTGTCAACAGAGTATTATCTGTTCTAACTGTGCTGTGTGTTTCCTATACAGGAACAATAATAATGATTTCCTTTGGTTTTAAGATCCTTTATGGTTATGGTTAATGAAATATTTTCAGACATTTAATTAACTTGATCTTCTCAGTGATCCTGTTATTGCTAAGCAAAGCAGATATTCCCATGTACAGGCATACCTTGGGGATAGTGTGGTTTTGGTTCCAGACTGCTGCAATTAAGTAAAAACCATAAGAAGGTGAATACTGCATTAAAGCGAGTCAAATGAATTTTTTTTTCATTTTAGTGCATAACCAAAGTTGTGTTTACACTGTATTGTTGTCTGTTAAGTGTGTAATAGCATTATGTTTAAAACATATACCTGAATTTAAAAGTACTTTACTGCTAAAAAAAAATGCTACCCATCACCTGTGCTTTTAGCGAGTTGTAGTCTTTTTGCTGGTAGAGAGTCTTGCCTCACTGATCAGGGTGGTGGTTGCTGAATGCTGGGGTGGCTGTGGCAATTTCTTAAAATAAGACAATAATAAAGTTTGCCCCATCGATTGACTCTTCCTTTCATGAATGATTCCTCTTTAGTGGCTGACGCTCTTTGATAGCATTTTGCCCAGAGTAGAACTTCTTTCAAAACTGGAGTCAGTCCTCTCAAACCCTGCTGTTGCTTATCTACTAAGTCGATGTAATATTCTAAGTCCATTGTTGTCATTTCAACAATCTTCACAGTATCTCCACTAGGAATAGTTTCCATCTCAAGAAACTACTTTCTTTACTCATCTATGAGGAGCAGCTCCTTACCTGTTCAAGTTTGATCATGAGGTGGACCCATCTTCAGGCTCCATTTCTTTTTTTTTTTTTTTTTTAATTGAAGTAGAGTTGACATTCAATGATACGTTAGTTTTAAGCATACAACCTTGTGATTAGACAAGTCTATAACTCTGCTATGCTCCCCACAAATGTAGCTCCCATCTGTCACCATACAGCACTATTACAACACCATTGACTGTACTCCCTGTGCGGGACCTTTCATCCCCATGACTTATTCATTCCACAGCTGGAAGCCTATACCTCTCTCCCCCCATTCATCTGTTTTGCCCATGCCACCATCCCCCACCCCCAGTTCTATTTCTAGTTCTAGTCCTCTTGCTGTTTCCACCACAAATGCAGTTAGTCACTGCCACTGTTGAAGTCTTAAATCTCTCAAAGTCATCCATGAGGATTGGAATCAACTTCTTTCAAACTCCTGTGAATGTCGATATTTTGACCTCTTCCCATGAGTCATGAATATTCTTAATGGCATGTAGGATAGTGAATCCTTTCCAGAAGGTTTTCAACTTTCTTTGCCTGGATCCATCAGAGAATCACCATGAGATCATTCGTCTCATGAAACATGTTTCTTTTTCTTTATTTATCTTGAGTTTTCAAGAATTTTAATTCCAGTATAGTTAATATATACTGTTACATTATTTTAGGTATACAATGTAGCAGTTCAACAATTCCATATATTACTCAGTGCTCAGTGCACTTTTTTCTTTTTTTTTTTAACTATTTTATTTGAGAGGGAGAGAGAGCACGAGCGGGGGAGGAGCAGAGGGAGAAGCAGACTCCCTACTGAGCAGGGAGCCTGATGCAGGACTCGATACCAGGACCCCGGGGTTATGACCTGAGCTGAAGGCTGACTCTTAACTGACTGAGCCACCCAGGCACTTAGTTTAGCATAATTCTTAAGGGCCCTAGGATTTTTGGAATGGTCAGTAAGCATTGGTATCAGCTTTAAGTCACCAGCTGTGTTATCCCCCTAACGGGAGAATCAGCCTGTCCTTTGAAGCTGTGAAGCCTGGCATTGACTTCTCCTCTCTAGCTCTGAAAGTCCTCGATGGCATCTTCTTCCAGTAGAAGGCTGTCTTGTCTACACTGGAAACCTGCTGTGGTGTGTAGCTGCCTTCATCGCAGTTGTAGCTGGACCTTCTGGAGAACTCGCTGCAGCTTCTCCCCCAGCCCTTGCTGCTTCACCTTGTACTTTCTGTTACGGAGCTGGTTCTTTCCTTCAACCTCATGGAGCAGCCTCTGCAGCTTCAGACTTTCCTCTGCAGCTTCCTCACCTCTCTCAGCCCTCCCAGAATCACAGAGACCTAGGGCCTTGCTCAGGGTCAGGCTTTGGCTTAAGGGAATACTGGGGTTGGTTTGATCTCCCCAGACCACTCAAACTTTCTCCATATCAGCAGGAAGGCTGTTTCGCTTTCTTATTTGTGTGTTCACTGAAGCAGCACTTTTAATTTCCTCTAAAAACTTTTTCTTCACATTCACAACTTGGCTAATGTTTGGTGGAAGAGGCCTTTCAGCCTATATAAGCTTTCAACATGCCTTCCTCCTAAGCCCAACCGTTTTTAGTTTTTGATTTAAAGTGAGAGATGTGCAACTCTTCCTTTTACTTGAACACTTAGAGGCCACGGTAGGGTTATTAATTGGCCTAATTTCAGTATTGTTGTGTCTTGGAATAGGGAGCACAGAGAAGAGGGAGAGAGATGGGGGAACAGCCAGTTAGTGGAACAGTGAGGACACAGACACCTTTGTCATTGAAGTCTACCATCTTTTATGGGTGCAGCTCGTGGCACCCCAGAGCAATTACAATAGTGACATCAAAGATCACTGATTACAGATCATCACAACAAATATAATCATAATGAAAAACTTTTAAATATTGTGAGAATCACCAAAATGGGACACAGAGACACAAAGTGAGCAAATGCTGTTGGAGAAAAAGGCACTGATAGAATTGCTGAACGCAGAGTTGTCACAGACCTTCGATTAGTAAAAAACACAGTATCTGCAAAGCATGATAAAGCAAAGCACAATAAAACGAAGCATGCCTGTACAGCAGAGAAAACTTAGCCTCTAAGAAGTTACATGAGCTGACGAGGTTACTGGTAATTAAAAGGCACCTGGGTGGTTCACTTGGTTAAGCAACTGCCTTTGGTTCGGGTCATGATCTGGAAGTCCTGGAATAGAGCCAGGTATGGGGTTGGGGGGCCTCCATGCTTAGCAGGGAATCTGCTTCTCCCTCTCCCTGTGCCCATTCCCCCTGTTCCTGTGCTCTCTCTCATTCTGTGCTCTCTCTCTCAAATAAATAAATAAAATCCTAAAAAAAAAAGGTGAAGTCAGAATCTCAATTTCCTGAATCCTTGAATTTTTCATATTGTAATTTTATATAGCTGTGTGCATTGTAATGTGTATGTGTGTTTGCAGTTTGTGTTTTTGCAGTAATACACAGCAATGTGTATTTGCAATAATAAAGCTCATTTATAATGAATTTGAAGTGCTACCTAAGGGATAGTAATAGGGAATTAAAATTTTGTATAATGAATTGAGAATTACAGCCTATACTTTCAAGCATAGGTTCTAACTCACATTCTCGAATAGGGTAATATATATGTATCTGTCTTCTGAAATATATATATATATATATATATATATATATATATATATATATATATATGAATATAAATAGATACAAGGTGAGTCTTACATCTTCATGTCATTTTTCACGCAAAGGTATTAAAGTCCTTGAAAAATGTCATTAACCCCATCTGTGCTTAGGCCACAGAGCCAAAAAAGCCGTTAATCTCTTGAGGAGAGGCAGTAATAAAATGTCTACTGTGGACCATACCTGAGACTGGGAGCTGAAGAAGAATTCATTTGCAAGGTCACCCAAAGTCTGTAGATGAACCTGGACATGGGAGTTAAGGCTCTTACCAACAACCACGTTAATTTGGGATTATCATTAGTTGATCACCCTTGGCAGAACTGATCAGGAGCTGCCCCACCAGCCTGCTCAGAAGCAGCTGCCTTCCCTCCCCCTCAGCTCACTGCTTGCTTTATTCAGGGGTGGGGGTCCATGCAGCATGCTTTCTAGAATGCAGGCCAGCCCTCCTTAGGGCTGGGGGCCCTCCCCACACATCAGGGCATCTGGTGGCTTCACGTCTGAATCCTGGGTGCTGCCTGGGCCCTACTGTACCTCCTGGGGCCTGACCTCTGGGCCCAGGCTCCTCTTCTAGGTTCCTGGACTAGAACCAGGTTTCTCACCTAGCGCAACTTTCAGGGGAGCCTGACCACCCAGCCTCGTGCTCCAGGCAATAGCACCCCCTCAGCCCTGGCACTCCCCTCAGCTGTGGCCACATACCCGCCTCAGCCTGTAGTCTTGCCCAGATTTACACCATGTGGTGACTTATGATATTGTATCCTGTGTGATATAGGGGTAGAGATGGACACTGTGGTTCATGTCCCTCCTCCAACCTGATAGGCTGTGGGACTTACCCTTTCTGCTTCAGCTTCCTCATGTAGGAGATGGGGTAATAGGACCCTATATCAAAAAGCTGTTTTGAAGATTGTGTGTGTTGTGTGTGTGTCCACCACTTAAAAGAGTGCCGGACCCTATTTATTTATTATATTATGTTAGTCACTGTACAGTACATCATTAGTTTTTAGTGTAGTGTTCCATGATTCATTGTTTGCATATAACACCCAGTACTCTTGTAATACGTGCCCTCCTCAATACCCATCATTAGGCTCAACCATTTTCCCCAACCTCCTCCCCTTTAAAACCGTGTTTCTCAGGGTCCATTGTCTCTCACAAATAGTCTCCCCCTCTGGTTTCCCCCCTTCATTTTTCCTTTCCTTCTTCTAATGTCTTCCATGCTATTCCTTATGTTCCACAAATAAGTGAAACCATGTGATAATTGACTTTATCTGCTTGACTTATTTCACTCAGCATAATCTCCTCCAGTCCCATTGATGTTGATGCCAAAGCTGGGTGTTTATCTTTTCCCCTGGCTCAGTAATATTCTATTGTATATATGGACCACATCTTCTTTTTTCTTTTTTTTAAATAAGATTTTATTTATTTGATAGACAGAAATCACAAGTAGGCAGAGAGACAGAGAGAGAGAAAGGAAGGGAAGTCGGCTCCCCACTAAGCAGAGAGCCCTACTGTGGGCTTGATCCCAGGACCCTGGGATCATGACCTGAGCCAAAGGCAGAGGCTTTAACCCACTGAGCCACCCAGGCACCCTGGACCACATCTTCTTTATCCATTCATCTGTTGAAGGGCATCTCAGCTCTTTCCACAGTTTGGCTATTGTGGACATTACTGCTATGAACATTGAGGTGCATATGGCCCTTCTTTTCACTACATCTGTATCTTTGGGGTAAGTACCCCATAGTGCAGTTGTAGGGTCATAGGGTAGCTCTATTTTTAATTTTTTGAGGAACCTCCATGCTGTTTTCCAAAGTGGCTGCACCAACTTGCATTTCCACTAACAGTGTAAGAGTGTTCCCCTTTCTCCACATCCTCTCCAACACAGGTTGTCTTCTGTCTTGTTAATTTTGGCCATTCTAACTGGTGTAAGGTGGCATCTCAATGTGGTTTTGATTTGAATTTCCCTGATGGCTAAATGATAATGAACATTTTTCCATGTGTCTGTTAGCCATTTGTATGTCTTCTTTGGAGAAGTGTCTGTTCATGTCTTCTGCCCATCTTTTGACTTGATTCTTTGTTTTTGGGGTGTTGAGTTTGAGAAGTTCTTTATAGATCTTGGGCATCAGCCCTTTTTCTGTAGTGTCATTTGCAAGTATCTTCTCCCGTTCCATGGGTTGCCTCTCTGTTTTGTTGACCGTTTCCTTTGCTGTCCAGACCCTATTTAAATGTGTACCTAATATGACAGCAAGAAATACCTTATACAGCCTTGCAAATAGAACCTTAAATCAAAATAAAAACAGGAACCATCGACCTTACCACTTTTGTCAGTTAAATTTCTTTTATGGTGTTAGTTGACTTCATATGAAGTAGATGTTCATGATGATAAAGACTAGTAGTTAACAACTATTGAACATTTTCTTTGGACAGATGATATGCTCAATGTTGTATTACCTAATGAAGTTCCTACAATGACCCTGTAATGTAGGTCTTGTAAGTATTCTTCCCTTTTAGAGATGAGAAACTGAGGCCTGAACTAGTAAGTGGTAGGGGCAAAATTAAAACACAGGACCAGCTTTTAGCTGAGTCCACTGATGAACACATTCTGACCAATTCACTTCATTCAACATCTAGGAGATGGCAGTTTGCAACTGGGTACAAGATGCCATTTTACTTCTCTTCTTAAAAGATTTCCTATCAGATTCTTTGGAGGATGTTTTAATCTTTTCATGAAGGCTTTGTAAATGAAGCAGTACACATGTGGATTGCAAATGTTCATATCTATCGTGTCTTCACAAATAAAACCTACACCAAAAGGTGACTTGGATTTGTCTCTTCCCAGCCAGGGTAGGAGCTGCCTGTGGGGTAGATACATTAGTAAGAAACTGCTTTCCTACCTGAATAGCAATTCAGTTGACTTACCAAACTTTAACAGTGAGCACATTTTGACTGATACTGATAGTCAGTGTAAGAAACACGTGGCAGCAGAGATAATAAAACAAACCACGTGTTTCTTCTTAGGAAGAGCTAAGCCTTTTCACAAGGAAAGCTGGAGACAGAATTTTAAATGTCCCGTCAATTCGTTCATTTAGTCTAATTTTCTTTCTCAAAGGGGAAATTGCTCAAGACTCTTTTGGTTCCAGTCAGTTCACTTAATGCAGTCATTCTTGGATGTTTTATTTTTACAGTTTACAAATCGAGCCATTTGAAATGGTTAATCATTTCCGAGCTATTGTTTTCAGCCAGTTGGAGCTGCAAAGCTTAATAACAAACGGAAAGATGTGTAATTTTGGTTGATTTTCTTTGGTTTCACAAAGAGATGTGGTAGGACATCCAGTTGGTTTCCAGCTTAAGTTAGTCAGGAAACACTGAGTTCAGGGTTTTTTTGTTTTGTTTTGTTTTTGTTCTTGTTTT
>PISX010015399.1:0-49715 GCA_004024625.1 Mellivora capensis | reverse complement strand
TCTAGATCTGACATATTCCCAATGTCTGTATTGATTAGGTCCCTAGCCTTTGGTACTGTCTCTTGTTCTTTTTTTTTGTGGTGAGTTTTTCCGCCTTGTCATTTTTTCCAGATAAGGTTATATGAAGGAGCAAATAAAATACTAAAAGGGTGGCAAAGACCCTAGGAAAATGCCCTTTAAAGAAAAAATTGAATTAACTGCAAGACTAAAGAATCATGGGGAGAAAGCCATGAATTCCGCGCTTTGCTTTCTTCTCCTCTGTAGTTCTGCTGCTCTCCTCGTTAAGTGAAGTTGGTCTTGGCTGAATTTCTTTTGATATTTTGGGGGAGGGGCCTGTTGTAGTGATTCTCAAGTGTCTTTGCCTGAGGCAGAGCTGCACCGCCCTTCCCAGGGGCCGGGCTAAGTAATCCGCTCGGTTTCGCTTTCGGGAGCTTTTGTTCCCTGAGCGCTTTCCGTAGAGTCCGGAGGACGGCAATGAAAATGGTGGCCTCCTAGTCTCCGGCCCGGAAGAGCTGAGATTCAGGGCTCCACTCCTCAGAGAAAAGCCCCGGCTACTCTCATCTCCCTCGCCTCTGGCCGCGCTCCGAGCTCAGCCAGCCTGCGACCGGTTCAAGGTAACCCCGAGCTGAGAGCTCACTCCTCGGCTCTGTCTCTGTAGCCGGCTTCCCGCTCCAATACCTGCTAGCTCTGTGACACTCAGACACCCCCAATCCTTCTGTGAACCTGCGGAACCTGGGGCCACGCTGACCCCATGTGGGCTTCACCCCGGTTTAGCCTCTGGAGCGATGTCCCTCCGTGGAGCAGACTTTTAAAAGTCCTGATTTAGTGCTCCGTTGCTCCGCTGCTTGCCGGGAGCCGGCCCCTCCCCCGTGGTCTATCCTCCCGTAGCTTTTGATTCACTTCTCTGCCAGTCCTACCTTCCAGAAAGTGGCCGATTTTCTGTTTCCAGAATTGCTGTTCTTCCTCTCTTTGATCTCCTGTTGGATTTGTAAGTGTTCGCAATGGTTTGATAAGCTATCTAGCTGATCTCCTGCTACCTGATGTCATCTCAGCTGCTACTTCTCCGCCATCTTGACCGCAATCCCTAATTCAAAATTTTAATGTATTTCTTTTCACTTTCAAGTTTTTCTTTTCTGCTGCTGCTCAAAAGTAGTCAGACTCCCTACAAAGTATGTAGCATTTTTGGTAACTATATTCAAAGACTTTGCTACATTGAGAATATTTGATTCTCCTTCATCTTTCCTGGAGCTGAGCTAGTCATAATACTCTGAAAAGAAAAAAAAAAAATTGGATAAAATCATTATCCAAGCCATTTACTATTAAAAATTCAGGAACATTAAATTATCTCGGCAATTTTGTTTATTTCTTCTCAAAAACACCTTCTAAGATTAATACGCTCCAAATTATTTTTCCCTTGTATCCTGGGCTTTCTTTTCTAAATGATATGAATCACTTTGTGTGAGTCTTTTCACTCTTACTGTAACAAGCTGCCAGATAGCCAAATAGAATAGATTCAAACAGAAATGCATTCTTTTGCTTACATTCCTATTTTGAAGAGAGAATATTGTGTGAAGAAAGTGCATTTTGTATAAAGCTTTTATTTATTTATTTGGTGAGCTTTCTTTTGATAAGCTAGTATGAACATATGTTGGGAATGGAAACTCATATAAAAAAGCAGCCTATCTGCTGCTTGATTGTTAAATTTATTAGAATTTGTAACATGCTTATAACTATGCCTGATCACAGAACACATGCTCTATATGGATTTGAAAACAAACAATATAGACACAATAACAGAGTCATGGATGTAAAGGTAATGAAAGACCTAAATTTTAGGAGAGAACCATACATTTCTAAATTTTTGATATACTAAATACATGAGAAAATGATATTTTTCTTTACTTTCGATTTGATGATTTGATTGTGGAGGGAATAAATGACAGTTTACTATATAATATTTATTTTTACTTCCTTTTATACAGGTATTTTTTATTTTTTATTGATTATTTAATCTTTTAATTTCTAGCAAACATTATGTCTCTGAAGTCTGTTTCATAAGAAAAGGATGCCTTGGGGTGCTGGGTGGCTCAGTGGGTTAAGCCTCTGACTTCAGCTCAGGTCAGGATCTCAGGGTTCTGGGATCGAGTCCTGCATCAGGCTCTCTGCTGGGGAGGGAGCCTGCTTCCTCCTCACTCTCTCTCTCTCTCTGCCTGCCTTTATGCCTACTTGTGATCTCTCTCTGTCAAATAAATAAAATATTAAAAAAAAAAGAAAGAAAGAAAAGGATGCCTTGGCTCCCCTCACTAATGCTACCAGGAGCTCCTTTCCTCAATCAGTCATTAATAGGGACTCTAAGGACTAGTGGTTCTCGAAGGTTAGTGTGTGAAGGTTAGTTTGCCTAAGAACCACATGGGGTGGGAACACTTCTTAAAATGTAGATTCCCAGGTCCAGCCTCTGAGATTTTGATTCAGGAGACCCAAGATGGGCCCTGGGATGTGCTTGTTCAACAAGATATGTCAGATGTTCCCAATTCAGGGGGTTTTCAACAGCATGGAACATGATTGCCATTTTCCCTTTATAGAAGAAGCCATACAGAAACCTGGTGAAGTTAAATTACATGATTGAAAGTACACAGATAATTTTTTTTAAAAAGCTAAAATAATGCATGCTCAGTGCAGCCAAATTTCTTTGCAAATTTATAAATTTATTTAGAAGTTCATTGCTCTTGACAAGACAGGGGTTAAGTTTTAAAACTTCCCCAAACAACCTCTCACCCTTAAATAAGACACCATCTTTACTCTTAACTATTCTTCAATCATCTTTAGTTATTGTGAACCTCGTTCTGTGTATTTCAGTTTAGTTTAGCAAATATTTACTAACTGTCTGCAATGTATAAGCCACTACCCTAAAGCATATTTATTTTGTCTTCTCTACACTATAATGGAAGTATTTTTCTTTGACTACATTTTGTCTTAATTTATAGCTCAAAGCAAGTGAAAGAATTATAGCTTATCAAATTTGATGTTAAAACATGACTATTTAATCATATTTTATATTTAACAATATGTACTTTTAGATTGAGTCAGTAAATTAATTAACTACTTAGGCAATATAAAACCTTAATGTGTTATGAATTTTTAATATAGCAATTTTTCTGTTCATAGTTACAATATGCTTCTGGCAATAATTCTCGAAGTACAAAACACTTGTACCTAATTTTCTCTTCTGTTGTTCTATCCTAAATTTAGAAATAGTATTTCAAATCCAAAATTCCAAAATAAGTTAAGCTTATGGACATGGTAAACAAAAATCACAATCCAATGTATTGCTCAGAAAAAAAAAAGCTGAATATGGAATAATAGATGGTCTAAAATTAGGATGATACTATCTACTTTTCCCCATAATATGCATAGATTCACCATGACATTTTCATATACTACTGATGGCTTTAATGGACAAACACCACAATCACTCTGTAGGAGTCTTGAGTGTAGTAGGAATATTAATATATCTTGTTTATCTATTAAAGGTAGTTAACATATTAGGCATTTTCTGTGTGCCAGACTCTTTGCTTATGCTTCAAGTGAATTATTGTCATAACTTTCACAACCCTATTAGCACTTCATTTTGTATATATGAAAGGCCTTGGAGAGGTTAAGTTTTCCAAGATGGCATAGCCAGTGAGTGGCAAAGCTGGCATTTGTTTTGAAGTTGTCTGACTCTAGAATTTGCAGGATTACTACAATGCCGAAGTCTTCAGTACCTTTGAAACTTAATTCAGTTTGGGGTGGGCAGTGAGTAATTAATTGGGTAGAAGATATATGTGCCTCAAGGTTAAAGCAGGATTGGATTTCAAAAAGGGCTTTCCATACTTCCCTTAATGCACTTACAAAGCATGTCTGTCTTATTACTCATATTCTAAAGACATCTGGACAAGAGTTAACATAATTAACAAAAGAATAAACTAGCTCTTAATATCACAGCTTACTAGCCTCTTCAGCCTCCACTGCTATTTCTTATTATTGTTTGTACAAAACCTGAGTGACTTTTACTTTTTATCAGGACTCACTACATTTACTTCATCAAAATATTTTAAATGGAAATTTGATGTTTTAAAAGAAAAGAACACTTATTTGGAGCAACAAATTAAAATATTAATACTTACACAAGATTTGACTTTAAAAGTAATTTCCAGAATATTCTTACTCCTTAAGTCTAAAACACATGCATAAATATTTCAATGAACATTTTCCTGTTTCGTATTCCTCTCTTCTATAGAGGTGCTGAAGTAAAGCTGTGCACAGGGCTCACAGCCAAGGTCAGTACACCATGCCACTCAAAACTGGAAAAGATCATTGTGGATGTCAGAGCCTTCTTTTAATAATGCATGGAGACTTAGTAACTCTATGGAGCGTGAGGACAGGAACAATTTGTAAATGAAGTTTTAGCTCTTTCAAATACGTTTTCACATTGTTGCTGCATCTGTTCCATTAATATGCCCTATCAAACTGAAAAACAAACAAAAGGAGAGGATTTGCTTGAGGATGGATTTAAAAGCAAGAGCAAGAAAAGGATGAAGACAATAAGCTCCTGATGAGTTTACCATGAAGGCAAACACTCACCTCCAGCTGGGATTTTAAAATTTGTTTATCTGGATGAGGCATTAGATAGCATAAAAAGCAATCCTCAATAGGGTAGCATTTCTAAAAGAAAATCAAATAGTGAAATCATTGAGAACAAAGAGCTTTAGTTATCTCCAGATATAGTATCAGACCTTCAGTTTTAACTCTTAAAATGAATTATTATTCGTGAACAAAAGCTAATGATTTTCGGCCTAAGGAGAATATCTTGAAAGGACAGGTAAGAATTAGAATAAATAAGAATGCTATAATTTCTGATGAGCATACAAGTGGCCAAAGATCTTTTCACAATAAATAATTGGAGACAACTTTTCTAGTAGGGAACTAACTAGTAGGTTAGAAAATGAACCTTCAGATATTATTAATCTACGAGTGTAGCTCAGTTTATTTGAATAACGTACATTAGGGATATGAATTGGGAAGTGCTGGGGCTTTTTGTATCAAAGAGAGGGCAATTTAAAATTACCGGTAGATACACTTTGACACAAAACCAGGTATACCAGACCCTGTGAGGCCTAGGATCTGGGACTGGGTACTTTCTCCCACTTTCTCTCCTATTTATCTTCCCTTGGTATAGCCTGTCTTATCAGTATTCTTTTTTTTTTTTTAAGATTTTATTTATTTATTTGTCAGAGAGAGAGGGAGAGTGAGCGAGCACAGGCGGACAGAGTGGCAGGCAGAGGCAGAGGGAGAAGCAGGCTCCCCGCTGAGCAAGGAGCCCGATGTGGGACTCGATCCCAGGACACCGGGATCAAGACCTGAGCCAAAGGCAGCTGCTTAACCAACTGAGCCACGCAGGCGTCCCATCAGAATTCATTTTTAACATTGTCACTTCTAAAAAGCCACTAAAAACTCCCTCCTCCCAAATGAGACTGGTATCCATTCCCATGCTTCCCACAGTACCTACTGTTGGCTTCACTAAACACATGCTACACTGTGATGCTTTTTAACTGTGTTCACCAAGAGATTATGAGTTCCTTAATGGCAATTCCTTCATTGTTTGCCCATTGTTTTGCATGGCACCTCATAGGTGTTCAGTTTTCCAGTATGGGTCATCAAGAAGTGAATACAGGGTTTCAGTCTCTCTGAGGCCCCAAGGCACAAAATATACCAGAGCACTTCAAGATCAGTAATAAATTAATTCTTAAAATCTATTCACATTTTACATTATATGTTTATCAACTTTTCTTGTAATAAGGTCATATGTGACTTATTTTTTTTAAACAGGTAATGTGGAATTTTTTTCCTAGAAAAATAGTGGAAAATGTAGAGGCTATGCAGAAGGATAAAGAGACAACTTCAGAAATTTGAAGCAGATTTAAAATTAGTATTAGGGTCCGAGGTGCAATTAGAATTTCAGGGCAGAGGGAAATTTCTGAGGTCATCTTACCCAAATCCTTTATTTTACAGAGAGGTAAAATGATTTTCCCTGGGTCACAGTGCAATAAGTGGCAAAATATAGATTGAATCCTGGTGCTCTGACTCTAAATCCAATGTCTTTTCCAGGATATCACAGACTCCACAGTGAAAATAGAAACTGCATGTTTCTGGCTCCAAGTTAGCAACCAGAGCTACATATGTTTATTGCTTTGTATAATGTAAATGAAGAAAACATCTGTTGCCATTTGTGATGCAAATTCCTTCCACTATAATAAAGCAATACTACTAGAATCAAATGAATAAGTCTTTACATAAGATCATTTAGAAGAGGCTATATAAATGAATGTGATCCAACTACTAGAATATATAGTTGAAGGGTATAGTTAGTTTCAAAAGTCACCTAATCTCAGGGTGTGAGTGTGTGTGTGTGTGTTGGGGGTGGGGGAGGTCGGGGCATTTGCTTTCATTGGAAGAAATAAACCGGAAGCCAGAAAGTATCTACTCAGAGAAGTAAAAGGGTGTCAGAAATGGATTGGGCCCTTAGTTTTGTTACTTAAAATGCCTAGATGACTTTGGGTGTGTTACTTAACTTCTGTGATTTGTTAATGGAAGGCAAATAAAATAAAAATACCTATTTTATAGAGTTATTGAGAAGAGTTATATGAGATCCTTAGCACAGAGTAAGGCATCAATAAACGATAGTTATTGTTGTTACTCGTGATTATATTCATATTTCAGATTTGCAGCTTAAACAGCCTTGGTTGAAGTTTGTACCCAAATAAATACTTAACAAACAATGAAGCAGAAAATAATATGTATACTTTTTCTTCAACGCATCATAACTTTGTAGATTCTTTTCTTCCTCTTCTCTTGGGCTATATGTCATATAAAAAACTTGATACTGTTTGTTATCCAAACTTCTCTCTGAATAAAAACTGGATTTTGATAATCTTAAGAGAGCTCTTTAAAATTTATATTCTGAGGACATGAGAATGAAGGTTATTTGGGGTGGTTGTAATATTTTTTCAATTTCTACTGTACCTTTCTATAATAAACCTTATTTGGAAGTGCTCAAAGGTAGTAGTTTTCTATGTGATTTTGAAGGCACAATGCATAGGCAAGTAGTTGGGAAAAGTTTACTGGAAAAATTGTGCTCCTTTGGGAGATCCAAATTTACTTATGAATTCTTATTACTAAAGATAAGAGGAATTGAGGATTTTCTTATGGATAGCAGTTATCTGTAGTCATTTGCTAATTAGCAGAGAAAACATTGCAATATGAATTACAGTCATCTATTTTTATATTTGGAGCTGCTAAAAAAATCACTGTGCAAGGAAAGTAGAAATTGAAATGATAATAATAGCTAATATTTATATAAAACAGCATGTGCTAGTATGCTAGAAACTGAGGTGCTGTGTACAAATTAAATAATTCAATATGAGTATAATTATCATCATCTTCACTTTATAGATTAAGAAACTGAGATCTTAAAAGCCAATAAATTTACTCTGGGTCACTTGCTACTAAAAGGCAAACTAGTAAACCAAACTAGGCAGTCTCAGTTCAGAGCGCCCATGCTCATGATCACTATATTGTACACCTTCTATCAGTGTTAAAAAAAAAAAAAGACAAATTAATCTCAACTGAGCATAAAACAGATATATTGATATGTAAAACAATATAAGATATGGGCTTTTTCTCAATGGTTTTAATACCTATCTTCCTGAGACCTTAGGCAGTTTATATATCTTACTGTAGCATCTATGTAGTCAGTTCTACTTCCTCTAGGAGATTTGCCACTACATTGTCCCCCCCTCCCACCCCAGAGTATAAGTTTTTCTTTTTTTCAAATAATCTTAATGTTCCTTTCTTTAACATTTTATCTGAACTGTTTTACATAGATTAATATTTGTATTATTAAATAAAACCAAAATAGTGCCACTTTAAATTTTTCCCATTATTAAATCACCTTTGCATTTTTAATGGTTGGACGTACCAGCATTTATGTTTGAATATTTCTGCCTAATTCTTATACTTTGTTTATTTAAAATTAAAGCTTTAAATGTGCATCTTTTCCATAGCACCTGCTTTGCCTTAACTTTTTTTGCTAGTGTGTGTCATCTAGTCTTTCAGTAAGTCACAGTAAATCCAATGGTAACAGAGCAAGTCTGCACTTCTGCAAACTTTCTTTCATCTCCACAGAAGGCTTTCTTAGATGTGCCTCTAAAGGCCCTTTTCCAAATTGGTAACATGCCTCAATGATTTCCAGGATTAACCCAAGCTTCTTTTTTACCTCATATTTTCATAAAGCATAATTTTTTCCCTAATAGACCTAAAATACTTCCTGTGGTGTTTATAATTCTGGTAGATTAGTCTAATTTGTTTCTTAAATCTTTCACCAATTCAGATGGTAAAACTGTGAACACTTTCAGTTAAAAAAAAAACACTGAAATTCACTAAAGTACTGCTCTGAGAAAACAAAAAAGCTAAAAACCGAGTTTATAATCACATAAATTAGGAATCAATATTCATATGAAAAAGAATTATTCACTTTACACATAGATTTTGGGGGGACATATTTCTTCTAAAAGCCTAACATTCTCTGTAAATTCAAAATGTAAATTTCCTGTAAAATACTTTTTAAAGTTCTTGAATACAAGTATTTAAGTAAATTAACATATTTTAATTTGAGGAATAATTATTTTTACAGTATGTGACTTTAGGTATGTTAAAGAGATGTAATTCATAGGTGTAAAATTTCTTTCCTCAGCTGTATTCTTAATCTTTCCACTTTTCTATAATTTTAGACTATAAAATACAAAATCAAGTGCTTTAAAAACATACATTGCTTGTTTTTTTTTCAGGAATTTGATCTAGTTTACTGGTCTTAAACATTTGGAAACTTATGGATTATGCTCTTCCTTGAAGCAGATACCAACCATCCTGACAAAGGTTGGGAAATATTGTAAGATGTTATCTGGACTATGCTAATAATTATATAAATGACTGTATAAATTATTTTTTGTGTTAACAGTATTTGAATTATTGATGATAATGATAGGAAGGATTCTGTAGTATAATGTTAATTCTAATGACCATGAGATCAAAATCTGATGAAAATTATGTTAGGGTATTAGATGGATTTGGGAAAAATATAGGCCATAGAATATTGAGTTGTGACAAATATGGACATGAAATTAAAGCAGGTGTTAAAGGTATCAGCTAGAAATCTAACCAAGAGACGTGGCTCCAAAAAGTCTGATGAATGGTTAAAAGACATGAAAGATTTGTAGAATTAGCTGTCCCAGATACCACTAATAATGTTAAGACATTAGTGGACAGAATGCTCTGATCGAGGACTAGAATTAAAGGCACCTGCTAAAGATGGACCTGGCTGGCTTCCCAGTTGTGCTAGAGTGGAAGGATTGCTTACTCACTTTGGAGTAAGACGTGTAGGAGTCCTAGCTACTCATGTACAAGCTGAATGTCCTTGGATGAATAACCAATTTAAATTTCAGTTTTCTCATTTAAAATAAAGATTAAAAAAAGTACTTGGCCCATATGGATTTTGTGAGGATTAATTCAGAGATAGCCCATGATTACCTGGCATAGTGGGGATATTTAGTTTGCTCTTTATATTGTCTTAGTGGTAAAATTTGGTTCCCTTACCACAAAGCAAGACCATTGGGGAAAAGGGCTTTTTTATACCTAACATAAATGTTTCTTGAACTACTGAATTGAAACACAGAGGTAATAATTTTCTCCTGTGTAACTAAATGGGTGTTGGCCTAGGGATTATTGATGTTTCTGTTTCATAATAGAAAAGCTTACTATCATTTCCATAATTTTATATTAAAAAATAATGTAAATTACTTTAACAATAACATTTTCTAACAAAAAGCTTTTTAAAGAAATACTTTACATTCTTATTTGAAATTTTTAGATATTCTGCTCTTTATGGTTAAGGTTGCTGTTTAAAATTAATATTGTTTCTTTGATTACATTTTTTAAAGATTTATTCATTTATTTTAGAGAGGGAGAGAGAGATAGAGAGCATGAGCATGATGGGAGTGGCAGAGGGAGAGAAGAGGGAGAGAGAAACTTGAGCAGATTCTGCATTGAGTGCAGAGCCTTATGCGGGGCTTGATCTCAGGACCCTGAGATCACTACCTAAGCTGAAACCAAGGGTCCATGGCTCAAATGACTATGTCACCCAGGCACCCCTCTTGATTACATTGTTTGCTTTTACTTCATCCATTTTACTTATTTTAGGTTGATGTTGAATTAGCTAATAATAACTTAGTATTCTCCATCTAAGGTTTTATATTTTACACAGAGGTAAACAATTTTCTTTTATGTTTTTATATGGATCCTAAACATTTTTACATAGTTACCATAATACTTCCTCTGCTATATCTGGATTGGCATTTAATGAATTTGCTTTACTGGAAAAAAAAACTGTTATGTGAGACAAACATAATTTTTTTTAAGATATTCTGTTCTGCCTGTTTACTCAAGCCTCCTTCAAATATTCTGCATTTACAAGCAGTGAACAAAAGGAAGAGATAAGAGAGTTTAGGTGCATCTTTGCACATTTTCACCTTACTACCCTTCTTTATAAACTCTTTTAGAAAAGTTGTTTGGGCCATGGCACACATAGCTGAATCACAACATTTTTAGAAAAGTAGTTTCAAAAGGCAGAAATTAAATGTTTTAAGATATTGGGAACCCATTAATTTTTTCATTCAACAAACATGTACTGATTACTTATTACATATTCTCACTAGGAATGAGTGATACAAAAACTAGCATGAAAACTTGTACAATTTTCATGAAAGTTATTTTCCATTATACACTTTTGTAAAATCTATAACCATTCCACCTTCAGAAGATCAAAGAAAATTGTAAATATACTCAGGTTAATAAGTATCTATGTACAGGTTAATGAGAAAGGATACACTTTTGTTAAAACTGACTGCAGTTTTCCAATAGGATTTCAGTGATTGCACTATATTTTGATGGTTTGTTTACTCATTTGTTTTAATTACCAGACTACACTTGTAAAGGGCAATAATCATGCCTCACTCAGTGCCTGGCACAAGATAGTTCAGTCCAATTTGCATAATGAGTGAATGAGTGGAATTGAAGAGCATTTCACATATGCAGTACATAAGGCAACTTTGCAACATTTCCCCTATTTGACTCTTGATTATCTCTCTTATAGATGAACTATGACTGGATTTCACATTTCTCTAATAGGAACTGCAAATACAGTAAACCATTAATCTAGTGTTCATTAATTTGGAGTTCAAGATAATTCCGTCTGGGCTTACCTGAAATTTACCTCTGCAGGATTAATGAAGACTGATACCTTAAATTACAGTAGACTTAAAATCACTGACTCTTTCTAAGGGGCAGATGGTTAGAGCAGTGATGCTCTAAAGAAATGTACGATAACTGACTGCATGCAAATGGGTGTCTTAATCAAGAAAGTTCATCCATTTAGTAAACTGAACAGACCTCCGCGGAGAAATGATCGATAATTGATTCTATAAATACATGTTGAAACTTCTACCCAATGGCAACCACGCACTGTGTGTAATCCCAAGAACACCACAAGGAATGTGTCCTCAGACTGCTTAGAATCCAGCTGGGGAATGTAAAATACCAACGAATTTTAGAACGAGGCAAGGCACACATGATTTAAGAATAGAGACTAAAACTACAACGTGAAAGGTAAAAAGTGAGCAAACCCACTCTATAATAATCATAATTTCTTGTAAGACACAGAAATTTAATTTCCCCTCTGGAAAAAGAACAATTGTTTTGGAGCTCCGCGTTTCCTCAGTTCTCCGAGGTCTCCCCTCCCCCAAGGGAATCACTGCATCTCTCTCCACAACCAGTCGGGGCGAGCGCTCCTTCCTCCTCGAGGCCTCCGTTTCTCTCTCCGACTGGCCAACCCGAGGGGGCGCACTTCTTCGGAGAGCGACGGCGCGTTTCCTTCCCCTTCGCAGAGCCGTCCTGGAAGAACTCGGCGACGCCAGGCCGAGCCCCCTCGGCGTGAGTGCTCACCCACTCCCTCCGTGGGATCCAGAGCCGGCTCTTGGGAACAAGCGGCCCACGGGGCGACGGGGCGAGCGGGCCGCAGGGTCTTCTGGGGCTTGTGGTCTTTGGCCCCGCCTCTGCCCACTTGCCCCGACGGTAGAAGGTAGGGCGAACTGGGCAGCGTTCCACGCCACGGGTCGGACGCCTGGCCGCGTGGGCAGGCACTCGGGCTGCCCGGGCTTCAGCCCTTGCGCTTCCTTGCCCGCCAGCACTGGCTCCTCACGGAGGGCGCCCTCCCGCCTCTGCAGGAGCCCCCAAGGTAGGTGGGGAAGCCTCCCGCACGCTTGCCCTTGTCCAGCCTCGAGCCGCTCGCCCTACGCATAGGGTCGCCGGGCACCGCCCTGCCTTTTCAATGACCCGGGGGTCGGACCTACGTTCATGCGACTCGCAGCGCCCTGTCTAGTCCCGCACACTGTTGGGGTTTCCCTTCGCCTACTTACGCGGATCCGGGCCTGCAATGGAGCTTCCGGGGTCACCGGAGCCTGGCGCAGAAATTTATGGGTGTCTGTGGTGTGTTCCGTGCCTCTGAGCATGTTTAAGCCTCGCTTGACCGCCAAAGTGGTTCCTGAGGTTTTGAGGAGGAGAAGGCGGACCTGAGTTTTGAAACCCATGCTGGGGTTGGCAAATCCATTCCCTGAGTAGATCTTTAAACGATCACCTACTGTATTGGAGGGACTGTATGCAGTGCTGTAGGTGTCAAAGATGGGACATACAGGACTTCCTCATTCAAGGACCTCACGGACTTGTGCTAGGGATGGATATGTACGTGCCCAAGAAACATTCAAGGAAAGGGTGAACTTGGTGGCTCAGTGGGTTCAAGCCTCTGCCTTTGGCTCAGGTCATGATCTCAGGGTCCTGGGATCGAGTCCCGCATGGGGCTCTCTGCTCGGCAGGGAGCCTGCTTCCTCCTCTCTCTCTGCCTGCTTCCCTGTGATCTCCGTCTGTCAAATAAATACATGAAATCTTAAAAAAAAAATAAAAATAAAAAGAAGGATCAGACAAAATGCTATGGGACAGAGAAGCTTCATGGAGGTGGGATAAGTATCAGATATTTGGAAGATAGGGGAAGAAGTTGGGAATTCATTACAGAAGAAGGGGTTAGTAAGAGTAGAGGCAAGAAGCCAAGCATGCATGGAGAAAACAGAATGTTTTAGTGTGGCTAGAGTGTTTGAAGTGGCAGGAAATAAGACGGGAGAAGTAGCTGGGACTGAATTATGAAAGGCTTCAAGTAGCTTGGTAGTCTGGAATTGAGGAAACTTGTTTTTGCACTTGAATTCCATCAGGATCCGTATATTATAAAGAAATGTACTGTTGCTTAATATTCATAAGATGCTTATGATGTCAAAAAATGCATAATAACATGGACTCTGTTTATGAGCAGGGCATATTTTTCAATAGCAGTGTTTTTGTCAAATTAACTACACACACGGATCACTTTCTTGGGCTTGTTTGTGTTGCCTTTTTCCCATTTAAAATTTAGAGAATTTACAGCATATCATGAGGCTGCAATGAGATTCAGTTCCTTGGCAGAGATTTGTGATTTGCTATCCACTATTCTACTTGTTTTTATTTTGGAAGATTTACTGCTTTAGAAGGGTTTTAGATCAAGGGCGATAAAGAGCATGTATAATTTGGAACATGTATAATCTGGATGACGTTTTTTCATGAATGATGGAGAGAATACCAGTATTTGGAACCAGCTTTCCCAAACCAGTATTTTGGAGGCTTTGTTAAAGCTTAGAAAATGCTATCTTAAATATGTTTTAGCATATATAAAGATGTTAGTAGTCTAGTGGATATTGTGGTGAAGATCAGAGAGAATATTCTAGTTATTTCATGGGACATGTTTATGTCACATATACATTAAACTACTTGAAAAAGATACTTGAAGTTGAAGGTCATGAGTCACACTTTAATAGAGCCAGTTAAATTAGGCCTGGTCATTTTGGAGATTTATTGAGGGAACTGTATGACTGCACTGTGAAGAAGGGTTGGAAGGAGTGAAGAGATCAGTCAGAAGGTTGATACGGTAATAAAGACAAGAGGTATTAATGGTTTGAGGAAAACTTAGACACATCTTTAGATTCGGTTATAGAATTGACAGCGAATTGTATAGAAGGATAATTGGGAGAATCGTGCCCTAAAGTCAGAGAGCAAAGTGTTTTAGGAATAGAGGAGTGGCCATTAGGATCATATTAGTGATCTGATGCTGCAGAGAAATAGAATGAGGATTTGCAAATAATGAGGTTTGGCAATTATGTCATTTGTGACCTTGGTAAGAATAGCTAAGTTGAGTGGGGGAGATTAGAGAAGGTTTTTTTTGTTTGTTTGTTTGTTTTTTTCTTTTCTTAAAGCTGGGAGCAACTTGAGGGTGGTTATATGTTGAGAGATAAAAGTCAGTAAAGAAGAGATTGTAAGACCAGAGAGATGGTTGGTACAGATGATTAAGTGTTGGTATGCAATTAGTGCATATTCTTAGAATATTGTGTATGGTATATAAGCACAAGAAGATGCTGGCTTTTTTTTTTTTGAGGAACATACTACGGAATAACCAGAGCTTTCTTATATGCTTCCAGAGTACCTAGGATCCAGCTTGCTTACCTATCCATTCATTCGTTAGATCAGTCATCTAATATTTTTTCAGTGCTTACCATGTGTTAGTTATAGGGATTCCTGCTCTGAGCAGACAGATAATGAGCTCAGTGGAAATTGTTTGTCACTGAGGGACATAGATATCAAACAACTAATTGAAGAAGGAATTATACAGTTGCAGTTGTGGTAACTGATGTGAAATAAGAGTATGGCATGTTAAAAGCATATGTATTCAAGGGATTTGACATGGTCCAAGGAAGGCATTTTCAAGGCTAAGCTGGTATTAAGAGATCTCTCTGGTTGCTGAGTCAGCCTCCCTTCCACATGCTGCCTCTCTGTTACCATCTCATTCTTGGTGCTCTGTTCACTGGGTTGAGCTCAGTCTCCCCTTTCTTTGATGTGTATTTCATCAGCGGATTGGTGGGGTGGCAAAACTTTCAGGAACCAAGACTTTGCAATGTTCTTTCTCAATCCACTTACTGCTGCATTGTAGTGACTAAATATGACCCAAGTGTCCATTTAATTTTTTTTAATGCTACGTTGATCACCGTTAGGGAAAGAAAAGGGTTTGGGGAATTGCAAATCGATGGTCAGCCACAGCCACCACTGATAGCCTCTTAACATCCTTTGGAGGAACCAGAGCCAGCACAGATCTTGTCACTTCTTATTAGGAATTTTTGGTAACAGCCAATGAAAGTTAGGTTTTGTTTTCGTTCATTTAAAATTTTAATGTTCTCTGGGACAAGTGATGAGGAAAAAGCACCCACTCATGTTTCTGTCTGTAGGGAAGCGAAGGTACTGTTGCTGCTCTGATTTTGCATTTATAGAGCATTTGAACGTTAGCTAAGTGCTTTTACCATCAATTTTTTTGTTCAATTTAAAAGAGAGCCTAAAGTCACCCCTGTCAAAATTTGTTCAGTGTTATTCAGAGAAAAGAATCATTTGTAAAAATGGGCCTTCTATGATGTGGAAAAACTGATCCATCAAAAGACTAGATATAATGTAAGGCAATGTGTCATTAGAAGACATTAGCCACTTATTACCTTTCTTCACAATGAAAGATGAAAAATAAACAACAAAAACAAAACTTAGTAGAAATACAACCCTGCAGGGAGCCAGCCCTCTCATCATTTGGTTTGTACAGTATTCAGAGATGTTTTATGAGCAACAATATGTGTTCTTACATCTACATCCTTAAAGCATTAGGTTTTGGGGCACCTGGGTGGCTCAGTGGGTTAAAGCCTCTGCCTTCGGCCAAGGTCATGACCCCAGGGTCCTGGGATCGAGCCCCACATCAGGCTCTCTGCTCAGCAGGGAGACTGCTTCCTCCTCTCTGCCTGTCTCTCTGTCTCCTTGTGATCTCTCTGTCAAATAAATAAATAAAATCTTTTAAAAAAAAGCATTAGGTTTTATTTAGAGCAACTGTTGGCAAACTTTTTCTGTATAGGGCCAGATAGTAAATATTTCAGACTTTTCAAGGCCATGCTGTTTCTGTGGCAACGACACAACTCTGAAGCTATAGCACTCAAGAAGCAGTAGACAATACATAAGAGAATGGCTGTGTCTATTTCAATAAAATGTTGTTTATACAAGCGACACCGCCCCCCCCCCCAGTTTTGCCTGTGGGCCATTGTTTGCCAACCTCTGATCTATGGCACTTCTGAGATTCTTTTACTGATGAGGGGTGTTATAGATTAGAGTGACTGATATTCAGCTCAGCGCTCTATGAAGGCAGCGATGGACTTGCCTTGTTGACTGTTGTGTCCTTATGTCTAGCACAGTGCCTGACAGGAAGGAGCTAATTAAACGTACCTGTTGAATAAAGGAATGAGTAACAAGGCCATCTGATGGAAAATTGCCTAGGTGTGGGTAGATGATTCTGTACTCAGATTTTCAGCCTATATAATATGTATTCTATGGTACTACAATTTTGGGTACAGCATATATGTTGCAGTTGAGTGCTTAGTTCAGAGAACTAATTCAAGGGGATACATGAAGAATGAAAAAGAGCCACTGATACAAAATGATAGTAAAGAACAATAGGTCTATGAGTCTCCACCAATAAAAATTCATACTACACTCTTTGGAAGAGACCTGAGAATGAGAATATATTCCAGCCTCTTACCCAGGCTAGGGCTTTTCTTGTTTACCCCGTTTTGTGTGACTTGCTAGCATTTGTGCTACATGTTCTCCTTTGGTCCTCCAGATTTCTCCACTCCTCCATCCTTCAGGTCCATACCAGCCCCTGCTCCCTCCACAGTCTTAACAGTGATCCTGTAGAATGAAAAGTCACAGTCCCTATAAGGTGGTGCTCTCTCTCCCAGTTCTGGTGACTGCTTCCTCCTCTCATACTTTTAAGGTCTAGAGGAAATGAAGGATGGCCTTTCCCCTTTCTGTTGTCGCCGGCCCCAGAACATTGTTACCCCCTTAAGTTACCACACTTTTAGAAATAGTCTTTTTATTAAACTTTCCTCATACTACCCAAATTGTGGTACCCTTAGCTTTCTGCCTGGGCCCTGATGGATATAGTATTCCCACCAGTTTTTCAAAGGCATCTATTATATGTCTGGAGCCATACAGAGCTCATTTGGGATAGTTTTGTGATTACTTGCTTTTCTGTGAGTCCCATCCCTGCATTTCTTGCAGCACTGAGATGAGCTTTCTGCCTGGACCCTAATGGATATAGTATTCCCATCACTTTTTCAAAGGCACCTCTTGTATGTCACTTAAGTCCCCCAAAGTCAGTGACTGTAGCTTTTATTTCTTATCATTAGAGAATCTCAGGGTGAAAGTGGTCCAGGAAGGTGATCCATTTAACTTTAATGTTCAGAGTTTGGGTACAGTCTGCCTCATCCATATCAGAGCTTATTTGTACCTGAACACCTTCCACAACAGGGAATTCACTACTCCTAATGTTCTTTCACACATCTTTAGATACAGTGGACTGATAGAATATGTATACATAACTTCCATCCACTGACCTTGTCTTCTTCCTTGAGGTTTCATGGAATATATCCAACTTACATTTCATTCCTCTCTTCTTCAGACAGCAGGTTTTTGAGTTCCTTTACTATCTCTGTTTATAAGCAGGGTGCCTAGAACAGAAGCTCTTTTTTCCATGTGTTGTCTGATCATGCTCAGTTAAGCATGAGCATGATAACTTTCCCTGGAAGGTTTGCTACCTCCAATGAATAGAAGGATCAATATATCCTCTTTCCTTGCTTTGCAGCTGTAAGAAGGAACGTGATTTGACTCCACTCTGCGCTTCCCTCCTCTGCTGATTTCAGTGTTACATGTCATAGGCACAGCTGTATTTGACAGCGGCTTAGTTTTCCCCCATTACCAAGTTTATCTATATTTAAAGGCAGTGTATCAAGGGAGTAAATTAATTTACAAATTGTAGAGGGCTATGTCTATTATCCAATTTTCTTCTGCTTTTCTTCAAATGTCAAAAGTACACTGATCATCCTTTAATTTCTTTAGTGGGCATGGTTTAAAGTATTTTGCTGAACCTTTTATTTAGGTTTCAAATCTGAAAAGCATGTATCAGCAGACTTACAGATTCTTTCACATTTTGTTCCTTTTTTTTTTTTTTCCTGGACATTCACTCTCTCTTATGCCCATTACTATATCTCTTGCTCTTGCTTTTGGGCAATATAACAAAATATATTGAAATGCAATATTTTTTGGTTAATAATCAAACTAACTTTAAGGAAATGTTCTGAAGTAAGTTTTTAAGTATATTCTACATGTAAGTCAATTTTTATAATGAAAGTCCTATTTATTTATTTATTTATTTTTTAAATTTTTTAAAATTTATTTATTTGTCAGAGAGAAAGGGAGAGAGAATACAGGCAGACAGAGTGGCAGGCAGAGGCAGAGGGAGAAGCAGGCCCCCTGCCGAGCAAGGAGCCTGATGTGGGACTCAATCCCAGGATGCTGGGATTATGACCTGAGCCGAAGGCAGCCGCTTAACCAACTGAGCCACCCAGGAGTCCCAGTCCTATTTATTTTTTAACAAGCCTCCAAAATATCGGTCAGCTTCTTTAATTCTTCCTTCTGATTTATTCAGTGAGCTCATTCCCCATTTCATTTTTGATTAGATTGGTTTCACCATCGCAGAACTCAGGAAAATAAATCCTCTTGTATTTAATGTGTGATTTAGTTTAATCTGGATGAACAGAAAAATGAAAACAATCCATTAGAAAGGACTGTTGATTGTTAGCGAGATGCGACTTTCTTAATCTTTAATATAATTGTTTGGAAATATATTGCAGAGGCTGCTTACTGATTGCTTCTTTTCCCATGCCTTCCTTCTGTTTTCATGACTGTTTCTTAAAAGGTTAAAAAACAAAACATACTTGTGATTCTTTTCAAATTCCTCAAATGGGTTTTACAATAGTAGATTGTTTTTGATCCATTTCTTTTTATCTCTTGGAACAATGGTAGGAGAAAGCTACTTTCTCTTCTGATCTGTTTGTGTACTTTGTCTAAAGTTCTATTATTCATGCATTAGCTTGTATTTTATTTATTTTCTTATTTGTCTGCCTCCTCCAGTAGAAGAAAGGCTCCTGGGGGAAGGGACATATTTATCTCAAATGCCTGGCACAACCAGTAAATGGTGAGGAACGTTTGTTGGCAGAATATAAATTGATCATGACCAGTCTGCCATTTTACAATAGGAAACAAAACACTTACGTAGTTCTCAAGAAGTTGCTGCTTCCTAAAAAATTATTTCTCTTATAAATATGACTCTTAAATAGTCCATTTTTATAAAGATTGTTTAGTCTTTTAATAAAAAAAAATCACCCTAAATATTAAGCATTATTTCAGATATATAATGAATAGATTAAAAAAGTTACATGTATTTCCAATAAGCTGTCTTCATAAAAATCAATTTCCCAAAACCAAAATTGTGTACTTCAAATGCTGCATTCATGCAAGTAACTATAGGATAACTGAGGATTGGAAATGAGGGAACCGTTTCAGTTCAAAGACCCCACGGTACATTTCATACTAGATTGCTGATGGTAAATAATAGACAAATTCCCAGTTTCCCAGTATATTCCAAAAGTATGACTCATGTGTAAAATCACTGAGAAAGGCACTGATTCAAAGTACATAGCAGGAAGCTGGCTTCTTTAATTATTAGTGTGCTTACTTCATTTCAATCACTCATTGATAAAAAGCTGAGAATCAGTATAGAATTAAAGACACAACTTCAGAGGTCGTGTGGTCTGAGTAAATGTCATCAGCATTATTTTGTTCATTTTGTACTTTCCAAGTCATTTGTGACTAGGCTCCATTCTTCACTGACCTAATATTGGAATCGTATTGGAGTCTTCCCTCACTCTCTCTCCCTCTCCAGTCTGGCAGCAAGCTGTACCATTCCACAGACATCTTTCAGAGCCTCTCATCTTCTGTGTGCTCACTTTCAGTGTCCTGGCCTCATTCACCTTCCAGCCCTTCTTTAGTGTGTGGTGCAAATATTCTGAGCTCCTTCCTACCCAGGACATCCTTCCTCCTAAGACCCCCACTGGGATCATTTCACTCATCCACTCAGAAGACCACAGCTATTTCTGTCTGGCCAGTCAGCACTTCTGGCTGACTCTCAAGATCTCAACTTCCCAATCTTACATTATTTCCCTTTATTTCCTAAAATATCTTATTCTTTAGTCGAGGAGTTCTGGTCTCCCACAAATTCATTTGTCATTTCTGCTGTCTGCTCGTACTGTTCACGCCATCTGAGGTGCTCTTGTGCCCCCTTTGCCTCTCTGGATTCTGGGCATCCTTCAGATCTTCCAGGCCTGCTCCAGGGGTCCTTCCTCCTCCTGTTCATGTTGGCCCATATGTGTCTCTTCTCTGAGATTTTAGTAGATAGACCGATCCATGGAATTCTAGGCTTGGGAAACAGTGGGTCTGGGATCATACTAGTCTCAAGTGGACCAAGCATTGCATTAAGTGTTTATTGTGTACCTGATAGAGTTCATAGGGGTCACGTGCCTTAACTAATTTCATCTCCTCAGTAACTTTATATATTAAGTACTATCTTGATTCCCATTTTACAGATGAGCAAACTGAGACACAGAGAGGTTGAGCAACCTTTCTAAAGTCACTCAGCTAGTAAGGAGCAGAGGTAGGAGTCTAGGCTCCTGAACCTGCTGTCCTAGCCTCTATACTGTTCTTCCCTTGTCAAGATATATTTGAAATGAGTTTTGATGGGGATTTTTAGGTTGACTGATATGCATATTACTCTTTCCTGTCTCCCTGGGCAGTCTTTGAAGGAAAAAATTGCTTATCTAACAGTGCTTTTGGAGTTGGTGTGCCAGCTTGTATATTTTGTGCGTGCATGTGTTCCTGTGGTGACAAGCTGAGATGGGCATCGATATAGACACAAAGTGACCACAGGGGAGTTCAAGAGGCCTACTTCTGTCCAGGTTATACTTAAGTCCTACACCCAAACCCAGAAACCATGTTGTAGAAAGAAGATGTGCAGAAAGATAAATATTAAAAAATATAGTTTTACCACTTGTGAATTGGATATCTTTTAGAAAACTGCCCTCTCTGAACTTTAATTTCCCTAGCTCTGACCAGTGATACTAAATTGTATATCGCAGGATTATTAAGTGAGATAAAACTATGGGGAATTTAAAGAGGTACTGGATATAAAGCAAATGCGTGGTGTCCAGTATGCAGAGGTGTCCAAGAGATGTTTATGTTTTCCTTTGAGGCTCCATACTCTAGCCAGACTTATGGCTTTCCTCATCCCTGCTGCTGTTCTTCCCTTTGCCTGTATAACCAAGCAGGCCCTCATTTCCACATTGCTGTATCTCCTTCACTTCTCCTATTTTCCATTAGGCTGTCTTCTTCATGAAGCTCCCTGTGATCCCTTAGCTGGCATTAATTTCCCCTTTCTGTGAAGTCTTTCACTTCCAGCCCTTTATTGTAGTCATTTGTGTAGTGTGGTTTAATCTTTCCCACTGAGCCCAGTGCTAGCAATAATAAAAGATGAAGGCATAGCCCATGCCGCTGATGAGCTCACTTCCTGTCCGGTAGGAGAGCGAGAACCCCCCACATGACTGCTGATACGACTTTATGATGAGAACATTTCCAGAATGCTGCAGAAGTGCAGATGAGGGTGCAGTTAACAGATCCAGGATGAGGAAGGAAGGAGCAGGTAGTCTAGAGGATTTCAGACAGGGGCAGTTGGATTGGGCCTTGAAGGGTGAGTAGAGAGTCTGCAGGCAGGGGATGGGCAAGGGCGTTTCTATCAGAGAGTGAAGGTCACAGACAAAGGGCCAGCATCATGACAGTATGTGCTTTGTTTGGGAAGTGGTGAGAATCCTCTGTGGTTAGATTTCCCACCGGCAGTGGAGAAAAATAAAGCTAGAGGAGAACAGTGTTTTTGGTTCTTAATAAATCAGTTGTATGACTAGAGATCTAGCTTAAAAGTAGTTTTGAAAAAGAACAGTTTTTTAATTGTTTCTTCATTATGTCCATTTGAACCATCACAGAGACTGACCGTTCAACAACTTACACTAGTTTTGCTGTGTTAAGAGAAAGGTTCAAATGTGGTGACTGATTATGTTCATTGCCAAATTGGAGTTTAACTGCTGGATGTCACTGAAGAGAGACTTTGACCAGACAGAGAATAATCAGAGGAAGCTATCAGAATGAAAAGAGGCTCAATATTATGATGTTATAATGGGTATAGGAGACTTTATAACCCTTTGCTTGCTTCAGATCCTTGGAGGGTGATTCAGGAAAGTGGGCTTTATACTGTTTTGCTTTCAAAGGTGGACCTGGGATCCATAAGCAGAAGTTATAGAGTATCTGGAAGGAATTTCTAAGAACTGATCATTGGGTATTCCAAGTTTTTAATACTATAATGTCCTTGCAGACTGGGTTGGACTCCTGATTCTCTTATTGGGTGACAGACTAGATTATTTCTTCTGATACCAAGCTCTTGGGAATCTGTGACACACATCCAACACAGTTTTGGTATTAAATAAATGTTACTATACTTGAAATCTATTAAATAGATTATCTGTGTCAAAATATGCTAATTTAATGTGTCTGTATAGTAGATAGTATAGAAAGATGAAAAGTTTTAGAGTCAAATTGATATCTTCATTTCTTACTATATAATTTTGAGCAAGTTACTCCTTGAGCTTGTTTGCATGTTGGTAAAGCAGGAATAATAGTGGTTATGTCACAGGTTTGTTAGAAGGATCAACCATGACAATGGATATGAATATATATACATATATATGTAGAGAGAGAGAGTGTGCATGTGACTGTTGCATCATGCAAATACTGTTATTTAAAGTATTTTTTTCCTTTTATGTATGTGTCTTACTAGGACTTTCTAACAGCACTCAGTACCCAGATATAAAATATAGTGACATCACCCAAGTTTTTTCTAAAGCGGAGGCTTCCTTTTATCATTGAGGTCCATTCTTGAATGTTTTCTCAATAAATAATATATGTCAGTTTATTCAGAAAGACAGAAGAGTGGTGGCAAATTAATCTAAAATCATAACTCACTCTCTACCATCTAGAAGCATCTCCAGATTCCAGCATACAGATACAACTTTCTGTGGTTATTTTTCCTTCATTTTCTATTAATACAGACATATATGCATAAAATACTTGGCCCAGATAAGAAATATCTGGAATACTTTTGCTAATTAAGTAATTTAAGAGTAATTATGAGATTTCTAGTTTAACTCCTTAATTTTCACGTAGAAAGCATACGTAAATGTGTGTGTGTGTGTGTGTGTACACAATTGAATACTTGCATATACACACACATTGAGTGCAGGTGCAGATGAGCTATTCTTTCTCATCCTGAAAGACTAAATTTTTAATAACTTTCGATTAAGAAAATGTTGATTTTTTCTTTCAGTAGTTTTAAATTTGTATATCACATGTTTAAGAGATGAACTTTTATGTATATTTCCTGTTAGTAGAGACGTAATATGAAATTATTAGTTTAAGAAGCTGACTATTTAAGTGTTTATTATTACTATTATTGTTAGTATCATCATGTTATAATTTACTATGCTGTTCCAATTCAGCTTTGGACATTGAACTCTTCTTGCCACAGAGTAAGAGTAAAGGCAGAGATGGAGAAATGTGCACACGTCTTCTATATATACATTTTCTGTGCAGGCTCTCCAGTATATGTACCTGTATAAGCTAAATGTTATTGAGCTTTTACTCTGTGCCAGGCACTGTGTTCAGTACTTTACATGGATTATCTCATTGAATTCTCTCAATAACCCCTATGAAGCAGCTTCTATTATTTGCCTCCTCTTAGATGGGTAAATTGAGGATTGCCAGAGGTTAAGTGCACAAAGCTTCCAAGTGGTGGAGACTGGATTTTAGTGAAGCTATCTGATTTCACAGCTGGAACTTTTCCTTGCACGCTGCACTGCCCATTGCGTGTGTAATCACAGACTCAGAACTGGGTATGGCCAGTCAATCCACGTAGCTTTCACATCAGTTTTGAAATCTGTCTTCATCTCAGAAAGATGGCCATTCAGCCTCTGGTTGAGTAACTCCAGTAATTGGAGTTTCATAACTTCACAGGACAGCCCATTCCTTTGTTGGACAGCTCCCGCACTGGGTATCTTATTCATCTATTTATTGGAAACTTGTCTCCCTGTAATTTCCATATATTAGTCCTGGTTCTGCCTTCTGGAGGATTATTGAACCCCCCCCCCCCTTTGGTCCAGCAGCCTTTCAGATGCTGCATGCCTGGAGTCTTGGCCTCTCCAGCAGTTTGGTGGGCAGTCTCCAGAACCCTTGCCCTCACAATCATGCTTTCTGACAGTCCTCTTTAATCAGTTGCTGCTGGCAAGTTATGGTACACAGAATTGGACTCAGCAATGTGGCAATCAGTATGCTGGTAAGACTTTTGGATTGAGGTGTAACACCTAGGTTAAGGTATCAGAGCTACTGCTGACCATGTGACATTGGGCAAGGGGCAATGAGATGAGCTTCAGACCCTCATCTGTAACACAGGAATAATAATTACCCCACTGTACAGCATTAATATGGGGGTCAAGGAGGATGGTGCTGGGAAGGTGCTCTGTACACAGCCCTTGTCTCAGGCCTGTCAGCTGCCCTCTCTTCACCCTGCTCTTCTGGGATCTTCCATGTCAGCATAACTTGTTCCCTCACCTCCTTTGGCAGCTTTGCTCCAAAGTCAGCTGCTAATTGAGGCCCTTCTTGACTACTGTATTTAAAATTTCAACCAACCACTTACCATCTCTCTCCATCTTGCCTGCATTAGTTCTCTCAGCTGTTTTTATTACAATTTGACATATGTGCATTTTACTTATTTATGTTGTGATTCTTCCCACTAGAATGTAAGCAGTGGGAGCTCAAGAACTCATCTGTTTCTGTCACTGCTATATTCTCTGGACATAGCAGGTCATCAAAAAATACTTACTGAATAAATGAATGTATTACGATCATGTTTATGTCTCTGATGTGGTCTGACCCTCAAAAAGCACAATGAGATGGTTCCCAGTTTTTTTTTTAACAGAAGAAAAGTATAGCTGGTACATTTATGAATAGTTTTTTTTAGTATTTCAATTGCGTAAATTAATTTGTCAGTTAATTTCCATGTGCTATGAGGGTATTTTCTGACAGAGCAGTTATCTGAACTGGACTCCTGGAGTGAAATACTAGAATTTTTAAATTAAGAAATGTTACTGCAAATGAAAAAAATATATAGTTTATCACTGTCTTCTATTTCTAATGACTTAGGGTCAGAGTTTGGTGGGTAAATGCATATACCTTTTTATTTTAAAGTAACAATAACTCACTGAATTTCCTGTTTCTTTGCTCACTGTAGCTATTCACCATCCTGACTTCTAATTGATAGTTTTTCTTATAACCACAAGACCTTTGTCTCATAGTAGTCACAGTCCTACCTAGTTGGCTATTTATGTGTTAATATGGGGTTTTGAGTCAGTGGATGAAGGGAATCAATAGGACAAAGTAGGCAGAAATGCTAATGTATTTAGGTCCTATAAATAGAGAGTAAGTAGGGCCAAAAGGGTGCTGAGGTCTCAGCTTAATTCCCAGTTTGAACAGAGTCTAGGGAACCTGTTACCTGCACAGGCAAGAGTTCTCAGGGTTGGGTTAGGAAAACCTCATTCATCTCTTTGAAGTAGATCGTGGAGTTAAGATTACTGGCATTGCAAGGACTGCTGAATTTCCAGACTGACTGCCATTTTCTGTTGTTTAGTGACGTGCACATGGAGCTCACTGGTTGCCTGGTCGTAATGGACCGAAAGAATTGAAGTCGGCAAAATGTCTGATTGTAACAGGTGATGTGTCTCCTGGCAGGCTGAAGAGGGAAGAATTTCCTACATAAGAATAGTGTCTTGGGATGGGGTGGGGGGAAGGACACTCTTTCCTTACCCAAGAGAGTTGACTCTAGAGCTATGAATTATTGACACGCTTCCTTGTGGTTGAACATTTGCACGTCTACTCAGATCAAATAATGCTGCCAGCAGTTAGTGCTTTGTCACACTGTTCTGAATTTAAATTTGCAGAATCATGTTTAGTAAGAATGCCTGAAAAATGCCACGGCTTCTTATTTAAACTTATCTTCAATTTGCTCTAAAGTGTATTTTAATCACAAAGGAGCTTTCCACAGCATGCTATAAATCTATCATTGCTAAATACCAAAGCGTTGCAAGTATACTTGGCATGGGAGAATAATGTCCAAATGAATGAATTTTTTATTTATATCCCATGTTTTACATGGAAAGGGGGAATATTTTTTAGAAGAATCTGATTTGTGGTGGAGGTATGAGAATGTCTATATGATTTTACAACATATATGGGAATTAAACAAAATAATTCCACTAGAGACATCACAAGTACAAGGCCAATGTAAACTTTTATTTAATAAGAGCAATCATGATAAAAGCTTTTGTTAAGTAAACAATTACCCTTGTCTAGGGAAGTGAACATTTTGGGCACAGAATTGACTAATTGTTTTTCTAGTTATACCAGAACTGCATTTGGATTCAAGCTTACTAATTGGGTGTCAAGGAGGACATTGATCAATGGAATGGTTAGACCAATAACATTGGGTAGGAGAGCACAAAATTAGGAATTATGTGATATCAAGACTCATTTCTCCCTTCCAAATAAACGGTAGTGTTGATAGCATAGCTGTAATAGTAGTACCAGTACTAGTGGTGATAAAAATAACAATCTTTGAGTGCTTACCATATGCCAGGAACTACCTTATATGCTTTACAACTGTGTTTTACTTTAGTCTTTAAAATAGTCTTATGAAAATGTTACTAACATATTTTTCATTTTCTGGATAAAGTGAGATGCAGAAATTACTTTGTCATTCAGCTGGCGAAGGACAGAGCTGGATGCGGCTTGCAGTCCCTCCCTTCTGAAGTCTAGGCCCTAGTTCCTCTGCTTCCCAGTCTGACTGACGCTATACCTGTTTCTTCAGACCCTCTTGTGGGAGGGTGTTGGTGGAGGAGTATATAGGGGAACAGAGCATAGTCCCTGAGCCCCAAGGAACCTGATCCTACCAGAAAGGAAAGACAAAAGCAGCTGGTTACTGATTATGAGCCAGCATCAGTGGCTCAGGTGACACGAGCTCCAGTTGTTGAGAAAAGGGAGAATCACTATGGGCTGAAATGGTTTTTAGGGAAGGCTCTCTGGAAGAAGTGGGACTTTGGCTAATGCCTTAAGTGAGGTATAAGCTTTTTGCCACAACATGCTGGATCCTTTAGTGTTCAAGTTCTGATAAGAATTTTATGAATGTCTCCCTCATGGATCTCTAGCCTTGTTTGCCTTTAAACAAATAGTTCTAGGGTGCCTGGGTGGCTCAGTTGGTTAAGCGACTGCCTTCAGCTCAGGTCATGATCCCAGAGTCCTGGGATCGAGTCCCGCATTAGGCTCCCTGCTCCATGGGGAGTCTGCTTCTCCCTTTGACCTTCTCCCCTCTCATGTTCTCTCTCACTGTCTCTCTCTCAAATAAATAAATAAAATCTTAAAAAACCAAAACCACAACCAAAAACAAATAGTTCTAATATGTATATATGACCCTTGGACAATGTGGGAGTTGGGGACACTGATCTTGCCACACAGTTGAACGTTTGAGTATAACTTTTGACTCCCCCAAAACTTAACTACCTAATAGCCTACTATTGACTAGAAGCCTTACTGATAACATAGTCAATTAACAAGTATTTTATATGTTCTATATATTACATGCTGTATTCTTAAAGTAAGCTAGAGGGAAGAAAATATTAATTAAGAAAATCATAAGGAAGAGAAAATGCACTCCCAGTCCTGTGCTGTAAAAAGTCCGTGTGTGCGTGGACTCGTGCGGCTCACACCCATGGTGTTCAGCAGTCAGCTGTGCTTTTGATATTGCAGTTCACTTCCAGAAATGGGCTTCATTTATTGCTTATCCCTCCTAAAATGTGCAAGCCGATATCTTAGTATTAGTGATGTCTTAATATCAGCTCATTCATGCTGTCTTCTATATAGATGTGGGAGCAATAAAGTTCAGAGAGGTGTTTAGGAAGAATTGGAAGTGTTCTGCAAGAGAGAGAGCAAGGCTGTACAAAGACAGCTTTCCACATTTCAGGGTCACACCCACAGTAAGTACTTTCTTTAGCAGTTGTGTTGGCCTGACTGTATTAACTATGTAATTCTTTATTCAAATCTCATCTGTGGGTCCTTGTTTTAAAATCACTATAAGATCATTCAGTCATCCCAACAGAAAATGAAATCTAAAATACATATATGCTATAGCATCTTAAAATAAATAAAAAGGAATAAGGAGTAATACAGCAAATATCAGTGTACTCAACGTCCAGCTTAAAAAACTGGATTTTTGCAAGGCAGAAGAAACTCATCCACTTTCTGATTTTACCCCTTTCTTCCACTGCAGAAGTAATTACAATGCTAAATGTGAAACGTATCTCCCAATGCATTTCTTTGTACTTTTTCTACATAGTTATACTTCTAAGAAATATATATTATTGTTTATTTGCATTTTTAATTCTTGCTTTTTTTCTTTTACTTACGAAATTCATCCATTTTGATGTGTATAGCTTTAGTTCATTCATTTTTTATTGCCCAGAAGTGTTTGATGGCACAAATATACCACAACTTATTTAGCTATTCTTTTAGCAACAGATATTTAGGTTATTTGTAATTTTTATTATAATGAAGTCATGAAGAGTTTTGAACATGTCTCTTGGTGAATATATGTGACAATCTTTCATATGTTTGCAGACCATTTTATTAACTTTTCTGTGACTTGATCATTTATCTCTTTTGCTCATTTTTTCTTTATTGATTCATGGACAATCTTTAGATGTTATGATTCCTCACCCTTTATTGACTATATATCTTGAAATTCCTTTTCCTAGGCAGTGGCTTATCTTTTTTTTTTTTTTTAAGATTTTATTTATTTATTTGACAGAAATCACAGTAGGCAGAGAGGCAGGCAGAGAGAGAGGAGGAAGTAGGCTCCCTGCTGAGCAGAGAGCCCAATGCGGGACTCGATCCCAGGACCCTGAGATCATGACCTGAGCCGAAGGCAGCGGCTTAAACCACTGAGCCACCCAGGTGCCCAGTGGCTTATCTTTTTATTCTTTTTTTTTTTTTTTTTTGATGAACAGACTTTTAAAATTTTAATGTAGTAAAATTTGTCATGTTTTCCTCATTATCATTTATGTGTCTCTAGTTAAAGGAACCTTCCATATTGAGGGAGTAAAATTTAATTTAAAAGTTCTCCTTAAAGCTAAAGATTAAAATATCAAGAATGACCTTTTTTAAAAAAAATGCGAGTCAAAGTTGGGTTACCTTCAGTTAACATATCTTTTATCAATACCAGTTTACTTAAAATACAGCCCACTGTTTTACGATAACTACTATGCATAAATTTTCTGTTCAGATTTAATATTTTGTTTTTGTAAAATGAGAGTTAAGGGGGGGAGAAGAAACCATGGATAAAATATCAGTGTTCACAGAATTCTGATTATTAGTGTATATATTAATAAAAACCTTTCACCTGCAGTAAAGTGATCATTCATACATGTGCACGTTCCTTCTTGTGCAGAAAGCTTATGGTAGCCATGAGTAATTCAGATGGGCTTTTACTAACTGTAATGGAGGAGGAAGCAGAGACTTTGGATACAATTTCAGTAGAGTGATCCTGAGGTATTCATTCTTATGGTTGTCTTCATGGCCTTTTCAAGCTTCTCTACTTATTCATATCATCTTTCTTTTTTAAGATTTCATTTATTTATGAGAGTGAGAGAGAGAGAGAGAGCATGAGAGTGCGGTGAGGGTCAGAGGGAGAAGCACACTCCCTGATGAGCAGGGAGACTGATGCAGGTCTTGATCTCAGGACCCTGGGATCATGACCTGAGCCGAAGCAGATGCTTAACTGTCTGAGCCACCCAGGTGCCCTACTTATCATCATCTTTCTGATAAGTTTGATCTTAGTTGCACAGTGAATTAATGACCTGGGTTACACAGTCGTGGTCTTGCCAGGCCAAAGAGAGCTTATCAGCAATGCAACTTGGGTTGTCAATATCCAGAATTCTTGAGATCTTGTTGTCTTTCCTGTAACCACTCACAAATATAAGGACTTACAAGAAGAGAGCCTCATAAAAACCATTGTTTTATCTCTGATATCTCTTAATTTACCTGTCATCAGGATCTCAATGATTTATCTTCATTTTTATCATCACCAGTCATAAATTGCAGCTTCACTTCACTATGAAATGATTGCAACTTTTGTAATGATTTACTGTTAATAACAATTACCACTAATTTAAGAAGAGGATAAAAAAACCAGTAACGCCCTCAGTAAGATTCCTGAGTGATATCTGCATGCTCTGTAGTAAAGCAGTGATGTCGTTGGATGTTGGCTTGGAGTATTCCAGGCATTCTCTTTCTTAGAGACCCACTGAGTATGAGTTTAAGAGTTTTGGGTAGGGACCCTAGAGGCTTGGATGACACCATGGGTGTCATCCTTTATACTCTGACTTTATGATTTTTTAAAAAATATTTTATTTATTTATTTATTGGGGGGGGGAGACAGAGGGAGAGGGGCAACCAGACTCTGTGCTGACTGTGGATCCTGACATGGGGCTCAGTCTCACAACCCTGAGATCATGATCTGAGCTGAAATCAAGAGTTGAACACTTAACCGACTGAGCAACCCAGGTACCTCTATACTGATTTTGATTAAATCGCTTATCAGATTGAAATATGCTTAATTTTTAACTATCCTCTGCCCCTTATCCTTTCTTCCATTATTATGAACTTTAAATAAAGCAAGGAATACATCTAATTCATCTTTGTCTGATCAGATTCTAACACAGTTCTGGCCTCTAGTCTTATATATGCTCAATATGTTTGTGGAACTGAATTACTGTTACTGAGTTGCCATATACCAAACAGAATCATTATTAAAAGTCTGACCACATGTTTAGTCTTTGTGGGTAAAAATATGAGTTAGTGGTCTATAGAATGACAGTTGTTTGGGCTTATGGTCAAGACCTTTGCATCCCTTCGATCTGCTTACCCAAGAAAATTCTACGAGAAATATTAAGAGGTTTATCTTAAGTTAATTGATTCTTGGGGTATAATGTATGTCATGGTGACTATAGTTAAAATTACTGTATAGTATATTTGAAAGTTGCTAACAGACACATAGGAAACACTTATTAAATGTTGAGTATTATCGGTTCTTGCGATGGGAGAACTGAAGCTCTGGTTAAAGCAGGTTTTTATGCAGTTGTGCTTCATGGGATATGACAGAATCTCTCCTTTTGTCAGTAGTCTAGTCACATATGTATTGTTCAGATTCAAAATGGAATTTAGACTTTTTCATTTAGCAACGTATAGGGTGCAGCCTCAGTGTGGGTAGGTATCAACAGCTAATCCCCAATTGCATGGGGATTTTGGAGGCTTGGCTGCACAATACATGGGAAAGAGGATGTGCCCTGATACCAGACCTGGGCTGTAGGATTAAGGATGAGTGTATAAAAATATCTTTGAATTTCAGTTTCCTAATATGTTAAGATAGAAAAAAAATATGATATGGTACTGAGGAGTGGAAGTTAAGAAATACTTTACAAGATTATGGTGTAATGAGCAATGAGCCTAAAATATGAATGATTTCTATTGTTTGTTTTATACTTGTTTTAGGGCTGATGGTCATAGCAGTTTGGGAATAGATCGTTGCTTAGAGAAAGTAATTAGTCTTTTGAAAGTGCTTTTTTCCCAGGAAAAAATCTTTAAGTGTAGTCTTCAGACCAGCAGCATCAATATGACCTGGGAACGTGTAAGAAGTGCAATTACAGACCTGCTAATCCAGAAATTCTAGTGGTGGAGCCTGGGAACCTGTGTTTAATGAGGCCTTTATGTGAGTACGAGGCAGGTTCAAGTGTAAGACCCACTGAAATAGAATAGAGGAGGAGGAAACACAAATTCTCTTTTTGGACTGCTTTTTGTTCTCTACATTCATAAAGAGCCACATTTCCATGGATTGCCTTTCTCCCTGTTGCTCTTTGACGGCCTTCCATTCTCTGAAATGTAGTAACAGCTGCATGTAGTCAAAGTGGAGTGCAAGTGGTTAGGTTTTTTTGCTTAACCTTTTGTCATGTCCTTCCTTTAAAGGATTTGTTCCTGTCATTTACTGTTAGGTGGTAGAAAAACAGTAGAGTCACTGGACATTGGATAGTTTGCTTTCACATGCACAGATCAGTAGCCAAAATTTTGAGGGAACCCCACTGCAGATTTCCAGAGCTCTTTTGCTGACCTATTCTTGTTTGTCTGACCTCTCTAAATTCCCATCTCAGTTTTCTCAGTTCACTCAGATATTCAGGCTCTGTCTGGCTTCTACCTCCTTGAACTGTGGCCTACAAACTGCCTTCAGCCAATAGACTGTGGTGTGGGGCTCACTTTGTTTGTATGCCTTCTGTAGGGAATTATTGCCCTGCCCTTTCTGTCCAATGTTTGAGAACTGTTGATGTATATTTTTCATTTTGTTTTCTAGTCGTTTTAAGGTGGAGTTTAAAATCTGGTCCCTTTAAACTCCATCCCTGCTAGGAATCCCTTGTTTTATCAAGGTAAAATTTACGTACAATGGGCTGGAAAATATTACCTGTACCATTGATGGCTCTGACAAATTAACACACCTTTGTATCCCTTCCAGCCTCATATCAAGATATAGAACTTTACCTGAACTCGGAAAGTCCCTTCAGTCTTCTTTCCTGCTAATCCCTTTGCCCTGCTTCTTCTCCCCATAATGAAACATTATTCTTATTTTGTCTGCGATTGATTAGTTTGTTCTAGAACTTCATTTAAGTGGAAACTTAGAGTATGTACACTTTTTTGTAAGTCATTATTCACTCAGTATAATGTTATGAAATTTATCTACAGTGTTGAATCTATCAGAAGTTCATTCCTTTTTATTGCTGAGTAGTATTTCATTGTATGGATATACCAAAATTTGTTTGATGAACACATGGGCTATTTCCAGTTTTTAGCTATTATGGATAAAGCTGCTATGTACATTCTTATATAAGTCTTTGTGACATATATTTTTCTATCTTTTGGGTAAAAATGGATTTTCTGGGTTATAGGGACATGTATGTTCAACCTTCTAAGAAACCTTAGAGCGAAAGGTGAAACCTTTTCCAGAAATGGTTGTGCCAATTTGTGTTTATGCCAGCTACATATGAAAGTCCCTGTGGCTTCACACACTTGTTATTTTTTCAGCTCCTCTTGTGGATATAAAGTGGTGTCTTTTGTGATTTTGATTTCTGATTTTCTTATTGGATAAGAAAAATAGTAGTGTTGAATACCTTTCCTTATGATTATTGACTATTTTTGTAGTTTCTTTTATGATAGATTTATGTCTTTTGGCCATTTTTAGTTGGATTGTTTGTCTTTTTTTCTTAATGAAAAAAATAGTCATATAGTCATTTCCAAGTTATTTGTAAGATATATAGTGAATATTTCTTCCCAGTTTGTGGTTTTGCATTTTGTTTTCTTAATGATGTTTTTTGATGGCTAGCAGACTTAATTTTGATAAAGTCTGTCAGTGTTCCTATACTGATTAGTGCTTTTTATGACTTCTCCAAATAATCATTCCCATGATTTCTTTTTCACCATGTTTTTGTTTTTTTAGTTTTTGTTTCAGTTTTTACATGTAGGGCTATGATTCAGCTAAAATGTGTGTGTGTGTGTGTGTTTGTGTAAGATCTGAAGAGATGGCGATATTCATTTTTTCCATGTATTTAACTAATTGTTTCAGCATTATACATTAAAAATACTTTACTTTCCTGAGGGTTTTGAAGGGTCGGGGGGGGGGTGGGAGGTTGGGGGAGCCAGGTGGTGGGTATTATGGAGGGCACGCATTGCATGGAGCACTGGGTGTGGTGTAAAACTGAATTCTGTTACGCTGAAAAGAAATGAAATAAAAAAAAATAAAATAAAAAAACAAAACAAAACAAAAATACTTTACTTTCCCAATTGCCAAGATGCCCTTATTGAAAACGAATTGACTGTGTAAGTGTGGCTCTAGTTCTAAACTTGTTATTTTATTCCATTGATTTATTTGTCTGTCTTTATTCTGATACCACCTGGTCCTGATTGCTTTATAATAAGTGTTGCAATTAAGCAGTTTCATTTTTTTTTTTAGCTTTGTTCTTTTTCAGGCTATTCTAGTATAAAATTTAGAAATAATTTGTCAAGTTCTACTAGGAAGTTGATTGGAATTTTGATTAGGATGATGTATAGAGGTCAATTTGAGGAGAATTAAGATCTTAGTAATATTATCTCATCTAGTCCATGAACACAGTATATGTCTTAATTTATTTAGAGCTTTAAACTTATTCAACAGTGTTTTATAGATATCAAGGTAGAAGTCTTTCACATCTACTGTAAAATTTATTTCTAATTATTATTATTTTAAAAATTCTAACTTTTGTGTAAAAATATAATAGATTTTTGCATACTGACCTTATGTCCTGAGACCCAGCTAATGTCACTCAATTCTTGTAGTTGCTTGCTTTGATTCCTTAGGGTTTTCTGTAGACATTCATGCTGTATATTAGTAAGTAGAATTTTAATTCTTTTTTTCCAATATCTATATATTTTTATTTCTTTTTGTATTCCACTGTCTGCTATTTGTAGTCAAGTATTTAATAGAAATGAGAAGAGTGGATATCTTTGTTGTGTTTTCAGTTTTAGAGGTAAAGCATATACTGTTTCATCATTCAGGGTAATGTTTCCTGTGGATTTTGATAGATCTTTGTCACAGTGAGTAAAAACCATTTTATTTTTATTTTATTTGTTTTGTTTATAGAGAGTTTAAAATCATGAACCAGTTTGAACTTTGCAGATATTTCTTATGAAACTATTAAGAGGAACATATGTTGCTTTTTAAATAGTTTGTTGTCTTAGTATGTTGAATTACAGTGATTGATTTTTGAATGTTGAACAAATCTTGCATTCTTCAAAAAACTCTTCAGTGATGATGTTTTTAAATATATTGCTGGGTTTGGTTTGCTAGCATTGCGTAAAGGATTTTTGAGTCTGTGTTCATTACACATATTGTTTTGTAGTTTGTTTTTTTTTACCCTTTGTAATATTTTTGTAAATTTTGGCATCAGGGTTGTATCAATATACATATCAAATTATAAAACAAGTTACAATATTTCCTTTTTCTCTGTTTTTCACAAAGAGTTTGTGGGGTTTATTCTATCCTTTATTTTTTGAAAGATTTTGTACAAACTTGATACGAAATTTGGTACAATTTCTTGGCACAATTTCATCTTTCTTTGTTTACTAGAATTTTGTAGTGAAACCATGTGGGAATTGATTTTTTTTTTTTTTGAGTGTGGTGAGGTGTTTTTTTTTGTTTGTTTGTTTGTTTTTGAGAGAGAGAGAGAGCACAAGAGGGTAGAGGGTCAGAGGGAGAAGCAGACTCCCAGCTGAGCAGGGAGCCTGATGGTGGGACACGATCCTGGTACTCCAGGACCATGACCTGAGCCTAAGGCAGTCGCACAACCAACTGAGTGACCCAGGCACCCTGAATGTGGTGAGGTTTTTAATAAATGTGCAATTTCTTTAATACACAGAAGGCTACTCAGAATTCTTTGTCTTCTTTTGTCAATGTTGGTTAGTATATTTTTTCAAGGAATGTATTCATTTCACTTTAAGTTCTCAAATTTATTAGAGTAGATTATTCATAATACTGCATTAGGTTTTTTTTTTTTTTATAATTTTAATTCCAGTGTGTATTTAACATACACACAAGTGTTAAGTATGTTAAGTACTATTTCACCCATTCCCCCTTCCACCTCTAGTCTGGGAGCCATCTATTTGTTCTCTAGTGGTGAAGAATCTGTTTTTTGGTTTGTCTCTCTTTCTCTCCTCCTTTTTCTTTTGTTCATCTGCTTTGTTTCTTAAATTCTACATATGAGTGAGATTATATATATATTATATATGTCTGTCTTTATTTGACTTATTTTGCTTAGCATTATACTCTCTACATCCATCCATGTTGTTGCAAATGGCAAGATTTCCTTTTTTTAGATTTTATTTCATTTATTTTATAAAAAATTCTTCTCTTTTTTTAAAAAAGATTTTATTTATTTGTTTGACAGAGATCACAAGTAGGCAGAGAGGCAGGCAGAGAGAGAGGGAGAAGCAGACATTGCTTCTGAGCAGAGAGCCCAATGTGGGGCTCGATGTGGGGCTCTATCCCAGGACCCTGAGAGCATGACCTGAGCCAAAGGCAGAGGCTTAACTCTTGAGCCACCCAGGAGCTCCTCATTTACTTTAGAGAGAAAGAGAGAGAAAGAGAGAGAGAGAGAGCACAAGGTGGGGAGGGGCAGAGGGAGAGAGAATCTTAAGCATATACCCCACTGAGTGTGGAGCCCGATGCCAGGCTCTGTCTCAAGACCCTGAGATCATGACCTGAGCCAAATCCGAGAGTCAGATAGATGCTCAACCAGCTGAGCCACCCATGTATCCTAATATTTAATTCATTTTTTTAAAGATTTTATTTATTTATTTGTGAGGAAGAGAGCAAGAGAGAGAGAGCGAGCATGAGTGTCGAGAGGGGCAGAGGCAGAGGAAGAAGTAGACACCCTGTTGAGCAGAGAGCCCAATGTGGGGCTCGATCCCAGGACCCTGGGATCACAACCTGAGCTGAAGGCAGACACTTAACCGACTGAGCCACCCAGGTGTCCCTCATTCTTTTTTATGGCCGAATAATATTCCATATGTATGTATGTATGCATTTTTTGTGTGTATGTATCTATATATCTATATATCTGTCTATATATAATATCACTTCTTTATCCATTCATCTGTAGATGGACACTTGGGCTGCTTCCATAACTTGGCTACTGTAAATAATGCTGCAATAAACATAGGGGTGCATATATCCTTTTAAATTACTGTTTCCATATTCTTTGGGTAAATACCCGTAGTGTGATTAGTAGATCGGAGGGTAGTTTTATTTTTAATTTTTTGAATAACTTCTACACTGCTTTCCACAATGGCTACACCAGTTTGCATCCCTACCAACAATGCATGGAGATTGATTTTTCTCCATATCCTCACCAACACTTGTTTCTTGGGTTTTTTATTTTAGCCATTCTGTAAAGTGTGAAGTGATATCTCATTATGATTTTGATCTGCATTTCTCTGATGAGAGATGTTGAGCCTTTTTACATGCGTCTGTTGTACATCTGTGTATTTTCTTTGGGGAAGTGTCTTTTCATATCTTTTGGCCATTTTTAAATTGGATTATTTAGTTTTCTCATGTTGTATAAGTTCTTTTTTAAAATTTTATTTATTTAAAAAGATTTTATTTATTTATTTGATAGAGAGAGACACAGCAAGAGAGAGAACACAAGCAGGGGGAGTGGGAGGGGGAGAAGCAGGCTTTCTGCCAAGCAGGGAGACTGACATGGAGCTTGATCCCATGAGCCGGGATCATGACCTGAGCCGAAGGCAGACACTTAACAACTGAGCCATCCTGGCATCCCTGTTAATCATTTTTTAAAATTAACTTTGCCTTGTTAATTTTTTTGATTGTTTATTTCCTATTTACTAGTGTTCTGATAATATATTTATGATATCCTTCCTTTCACTTCCTCTGTTTTTTGCTCTTCTTTCTCTCATTTTCTAATGTGGAAATGTGGGTCATTGAATTTAAGCCATTCTTCTTTTATATAATCAATATTTGAAGCTATTATTTTTTTATAAGTGGTTTAACTTCCTCCCTTAAAATTTAACAAGTTGCGTTTTCACATTCAGTTTGAAATAACACTCTAATTATATTTGTAATTTTCTCTTTGTCTCCTATATTATTTAGAAGTGTGTGGTTTGTTTTCCAAATAATCTGAGAGATTTTCCAGACATTTCTCTTTTTTTTTCTTGTGGTTAGAGAACATATTGTACAAGATGTCAGCCTTTAAGAACTTAATGGGAATTATTTTGTCTCCGCATACAATCTAAATCTACCTTGTTGAATGTCCCAAGGGAACTTCAACAGAATATGTATGCATCGGCATTTATAAGATGTAAAGTTCTATAAATATCAATTGGTTCAAGATGGTTGGTATTATTTTTCAAATCCTTTTTATCATCATTATTATTCAAGGTTTAGGTATTCTATCAATTACTGAAAGAAGTGTGTTAAAATCTTCACATATGATTGTGGATTTGTCTCCCTTATGTGTTTTCAGTTTTTCTTCTTGTATTTGGAAATTCTGTTATTGCTATTATGTGCATACATTTTTAGGATTTTAATCTTCCTGATTAATTCAAGTTTTTAAAATCATATGAAATGTTCCTCTACATCTCTCATATTTTCTTGTCATGAAGTCTCTTTTGTCTGATATTAATAGAGCCATTCCAAAATTTTTTTTAAAGATTTTATTTATTTATTAGACAGAGAGAGATACAGTGGGAGAGGGAACACAAGCAAGGAGAGTGTGAGAGGGAGAAGCAGGCTTCCCACCAAGCAGGGAGCCCGATGTGGCGCTCGATCCCAGGACCCTGGGATCATGACCGGACTGAAGGCAGACGCTTAACAGCTGAGCCACCCAGGCGCCCCCCCAAATTTTTTGGTAAAGATTTTATTTATTCATTTGACACAGAGGGAGAGTGAGAGAGGGGGATCACAAGTAGGTAGAGTGGCTGGCAGAGGGAGAGGGAGAGGGAGAAGGAGGAGCAGGCTCCCTGCTGAGCAGAGAGCCTGAGGCTGGACTCCATCCCAGGACTCTGGGATCATGACCAGAGCTGAAGGTAGACACTTAACTGATTGAGCCACCCAGATACCCCCATTCCAGATTTCTTATGTTTACTGTTTGCATTTTTAGTTACTTTCAATATATCTTTTTTTTGAGAATAGTTAATTACCTTAACCTACGTATTTGTAATTTAGTCCTTCAGACACAAATCAAATAACTTAGGTAGAGCATCTAGGTAGAAGTTTTTTTTTTGAGCTAAATTGCCACGTATATGTGTAAATTAATGAATTTCTTTACTTTCTCTATTTCAGTAAAATCTGTAAGGGGATAAAACCCAACTCTTACAATTGTTTGTAGTCACTGAAAGGACAAATAGATTTAGACATAGAAGCATGATGAGTTCAAGATCTAAATTTCTTCTATGGCATAAACTACTTTGAGAAATTAATAACCCCAGAGTAAAACTGAACACTGATACAGCTAAGGCTAGTTACTGTCATTTGAGTATCCCATTTACAAGATGAAATAGATTGATATTCTTGCCAGTAAAAGACCTCTGTCATGGGGCGCCTAAGTGGCTCAGTGGGTTAAAGCCTCTGCTTTCAGCTCGGGTCATGATCCCAGGGTCCTGGGATCGAGCCCCACATCGGGCTCTCTGCTCTGCGGAGAGCCTGCTTCCTCCTCTCTCTCCCTGCCTGCCTCTCTTGCCTACTTGTAACCTCTGTCAAATAAATAAATAAGATCTTAAAAAAAAAAAAAGACCTCTGTCATGATTAGAAGATAGCTCATTAAAAAAGATTCTAGAAATTCTTAACACAAATATCATTCCCTAAAAGAAAAAAAAAAAGACATCTCTATTCTGCCTATACTTGCATGGGCACCAAGGTTCATACAATGGTGTCATTATGAGGCTGTTTCTTGGCTAACATGAGTTTGGGTTGATAATCTCAGGTTGGCTAGATATAAGTCTTAAGGAGGACAGAAAGTTTGGGTGGGTAGAAGAAATAGGGAATTTGGGAAGTTTGATGTGGTTTCCTAGGACAAGTAGACAAGAATTATCAGGCCACAGGATTGCTGACACTTTTGACTTGAATGGTTCCTGTTATATGGGTAGAGCTAAGTATTGGTTACAGTGGTGGAGGGAAAGCTAGGACCACGTCCTGCTTCAGACACCATCCCTGATGTGTCTGAACACAGGCCTTGTGCTGTTTTTTGTTGCCCTGGAGAGTACTGTGCTGATTTCTAGAATGGCCTGCAAATTCTTCTGATACTCTTTAGTTGGTTAGAGATGGTTGTAGTGGTACTCAGTGGAACAGGAGATAAGTAACATGGATCCAGTGAATTCACAGGTTCTTGATGGAGAAGAGCATTGTATTGATACAGGATTCACATTCTATGGTGTGTCTGTCTGATTTTGGAGGATATAATGCCATAGAACTGGGTTGGGAGTCTGGGCAGGAGCAGGTGGGAGCGGACAGTTGTAGATGAGAGCTTGAGGACCAGTGCTGAGTGATGGCTTACATACAACAAAAGCTATATTGGCTCTGTGTGTTTGTTGTCTGGAGCAAGTTGAGGGGCTGAGTTTAAAGGGACAAAAATTCAGAGGACATCATGTGCTAGAAGATGCGGAGGATCAAAGTACTCAGTTATGTGTGAAGCCACCCCTCTCTTTTAGTAGTCTGTTTTAGGCTAGTAAAAAGTAGAATTCTAATTTGTTAAATGTAAATCTAAGTGAATGTAAAAAATGTATTAGACTTATTTATTTATTTGACAGAGAGAGAGAGAGAGAGAGAGAACACACAAACAAGGGCAGTGGGAGAGGGAGAAGCAGGTTTCCCGTTGAGCAGAGAGCCAGATGCAGGGCTTGAACTAAGGACCTTGGGAACATGACCAGAGCTGAAGGCAGACGCTTAATCACTGATCCACCCAGGTGCCCCTAGACTTATTTATAAATGAAGGCCTATGAGAAGTCATGAAGCATTTCAGTTGCTCTCTGAAATTCACTGTGGTCAGCTTGGTGAGATTTAAATGAGAGAGATAGATGAGAATTAGGGCAACTTCTCAGCCTTAAAGAAAATGTTTTATGGGGCTGCTCCTGCTTTTTTGAGTTGATGTCTTAGGTGTACACAGAAGGGAAATATAAGAAGGTATTATGTAATAGGAGTTAGAAAGCAAATCTTATTTCCCAGTGTGTCCTTTACAAAATGGGACTTCTTTGGATAGGGCCTTTTACTCTTTCCAGGGGACTCTGCCTTACCACTGCCCCCTCCCCCACTCTTCTGTGCTCCTTGCAGAAGCCAGCTGCTTCTCTCCTCTGCGATTGCCTGAACATCTCTCAGTTGCCTGTTCTGGTTGTTTCTTTGGTTTCTGGTTTCATCCTCTATTCTTCCTCATTTTATGACATGTAGCTTTTTCCATTTCCAGAGTGTAACCTTATAAAAATCCCAAATTTGTGGAGTTTATGGATTTGAGTTTTGTAGGTCATTAGACTTTCTCATATACCCTGTGAGAATAAGGTGTTTGTTTTTGTGAAAAGAATTATGTCCATATCAGTGTGCGAAATACCAGTATAATTAGGAAACACCTACAATTCTTCTGAATTACATGGTTAAATATGTGTTAATAGTAGGTATCCAGTTCCTTTCCCTTCTGTGGATTTATGCAGTGGAGGAAGATGGTTGAGGATTGTGCTGTATGTACATGACTGCATTTCTGAATCAGTGTACTTTTTTGCTGATTTATAAAATGTGATGCATTTTCCCCACATGAAATTCTGCAGCATTTCTTTAGAATCCAGAGAAAACCTTTCCTATGATGGAAAAGAAGCATTGATGAGTCAAAAGGGGGTGGGGATTTGCATAAAAAGAAAACAGTGGTTGAGGTGCTCTGTAGACAATTAAAATCTATGATTAACTTTTTCAACGTGAGGAAAATGATAGTTGTCCTGTTTTGATGAAATTGAAAAGAAAAAAAAAACAGGAAGCAGCCTTTTATCTTTACTAGCCTCTTGTCATGAACAGATTCTCTGCTGGGCAGGCTTTTAAAGGCCCCTTAATAATTAAGTGGAAAGATTTGAAATCTTAAGGAATTCCCGATTCTTTTTTGTATAATTTCACATGATATTACTCTGCTGAGCACTTCACAGTACAGTGTGTGCTGAAACTATAACAATAATTAGAGAATTTTTCAGCTGGACCTAATCCAAATATCAGGTGTCAGACCTTGTCCAAACTTTACAGAAACTAATTATCCAAAAAGTCTTATAGTAGCTTACTGTTCTGGCATTGCCTGAACTCTGCTGTGCCCCAGACTGATGTTTGATAAATATCAAATAGGGATTTCCTCCTGTACTCACTTTGTTCTATGATGTACATCTGAGTGATTTAGGGAATGTTCTTCACTTCCTTGCTTTACGGGCAAGACAAGTATTTATTGTATTCACATGAGATAAAAATCTAGATTTTTCCCTTATAGCTTAATCTCTCCTATAAACCTGTTTATGAACTAGATTTTGTCTTTCTTGTATTTTCTTTGCTCAGGAATTATTGGGTGAAAGTTTATGGGTATGCTGTAGAAAGACGTAGGTTTAGAAGGAGTAGATTCACTGGAAGTAGTCAAGAAAGGATGTGTTACATGGGACACCTGGGTGGCTCAGTTGGTTAACCGACTGCCTTCGGCTCAGGTCATGATCCTGGAGTCCCGGGATCGAGTCCCACATCGGGCTTCCAGCTCCATGCAGAGTCTGCTTCTCCCTCTAGCCTTCTCCTCGCTCATGCTCTCTCTCACTGTCTCTCTCTCAAATAAATAAATAAAATATTTAAAAAAAAAAAAAAAGAAAGGATGTGTTACAGAGTCAAGCGAGACCAATGTGACCTTTAGTCAACTAATTAAATTCCCCTCCTAATCCATTTCTCCTCTAGTGCCATGCTCCCTGATATGAACTGAACTGGCACAGACCTAATGATGAGAGCCGGGATTAAGAGCTGGCCGAGCAGCCTTCTGTGACTGCCTGACTTATATTGATACATTCATTTATTCATTCACTCATTCAGTCATTCAAGTATTTAGTTGCCAGTCCACATTGCTGGCATTGAGAATACAGTGACTAGTAGCTTCCTAGTTGCTCATGTTGGAAAGGTTTTTTTTAATGTTTTTTTTTAAAGATTAAAAAAATTTATTAGAAAGAGAGAGAGAGAGAGAATATGAGTGGGGGGGAATATCAGTGGGGAGTCCGTTTCTCCCCACTGAGCAGGGAACTAGATGTGGGACTTGATCCCAAAACTCCAGGATCTCAACCTGAGCCAAAGGTCAACCAGACCCTTAATCAACTGAGCCACCCAGGCACCTTCATATTGGAACATTTTTAAAGTTTTTCTGCCCTACCTCCAAAATCCACTGTGTCCTTTGGATTAGTGGAAGGAACACCAGATTCATCTGAATGAAGGAACATCTATCTACATATGGACATAAAAAGGCCAGAAGTCTACAAGCTTAGTGGAATTCTGGGAAAGCTGATCAAGGATGGAGATCAGGGAATTTAAAGGACAGAATTCTCATTCCATTGACTGTGTTTCCTCAATTCTGTAGGCACTCTGACAGTTTCAGATTCTGAGTTTCTTTCACCTGATACTATTTCACTGTTACCCCTCCTCTACTCCTAAGCTGTTGTTGAACTGGTGATGTGTTTTACAATTGAAGATCTCTTAGAACTGAGGAGGTAAGTGCTATAGGCTGGAGCTTCTCATCAGGGGTGTAGACTTGAGGCTTCATTCAAAACTCATCTTCATTTTCCCTGTAATTTGTAATTTGAAAAATATAGAATAGGGAATTTTCTGTAGGATTAGTATTAAGACATTTTTTTCTCTCATATATAACACATTTTATAATATTTATTGTGGAAAGCATGGGAACTATAGAAAAGCATAAACAAGAAAATGAAATCCGACTTCCTCAACTCATACTCAGTGTTTTGTTTGTATTTTGGTGAATAGTCCTGGTCTGTCTACCTCCCTCCTCCTTCCCTCTTTCTTTTCTTTTCCTCTTTCCTTCCCTCCCCCCTTTCTGTCTCTAAATCTATCAATATATCAGTCTCATGTCTATGGATTCTCCCTCCCCCAATTTTCCAGTTTTACTATATTTACTATTTTATGTTTATCCTGCAGTTAACATCATGTGGGAAATACTCTCCCATGGTTTTAAATATTTAAAAAAACATTTTAAATTTAATTATATGTCACAATTTAATGCATCTCTTAGATATTCAACTGGTGACAGTTGTTTTATTTTAGTAATTATAAATAATCCTATAAGATCGTCTTGGGCATAACACTTTTTTGTGACTCTGGTCATGTTTTTAAGATCTTAGAACTTGTATTTCTGGTCCAAAGGGGGATAAGTATTTTGAAGGTGTTTGATGCACATTACAGAAATATCCTCCTGAATGGTTACCTAACTTAAACTTTCACTTCTTACATAGGCATGATCGGGGGCTCTTTAGTTCATGGAATTTTCATCAGTGATCTTGGAGATGAACAGAATTTAGAATTCAGGATTATAATTCAAAACAGTTGGACAGTTTAGAGAATTGGTTAGTTGATACATATTAAAGTTCAGTAGGTAAAAGTGAGGTTAGGAGAAATAGGGCAGGTAAAAATTTCCAAAATACTGTTTGCAGAGTAGCCATTTCTGCATGCACTGGTTGAAGGAGAATACAGGGGTCATAAGAAATGTGACTAGATTTCTTTGTAGCCCTATGGGGATTTTGCTACGGTAAGGTCTATTCCCAAATGTAAAGAAAAAGAAAGCTCATTTGAGCGAATGCTGTATTCTAAAAAGACTGTTAAAATTTTGTGTTTTTTGCTGTTAAGAATTCAAAGACACTAAATACCTTCTTGGGGAACATTTAATGTTCATTTTAATTATTTACGGTAATTATTTGAGCATAAATTGAATTTTAAAAAGCCTTTCTGAAAGTTACTATGGATCTTTCCTCATTTAAGTGGAGAATATGTTTAGGAAGCTCATATATTTCCATGAAATTTCAGGGGAAATAGAATTTACCTTGCAAATGGTACTTTGCGGATAGGAATGTTATCCTTAGATAAAAATGGCATATGTTTATAAACACACATACACACACATACACACACTAAAATATGAGGAAGCAGTTTAAAATGCCTGCTTCTGTTTGGTTGTAGGTTATAGTTCTATGTGTGTTTTGAGTGTAATTTGTATGGTAGAAGGCTGTACCAATATATCTATTAGCAATTACTTCTGTTCGCTTATGGTACAATTCTAATTAATGTTCAGACAAGTGACATTGGGATAGTTAGAATCCAGAAGGACTTTATAATTTGTTCTTTTTTTGTTGACTGACATTCAGCATGGTTTTAAGACTATTACCAAATCACATATGATGACTTAAATATCAGAGCATTTAATTAATCAGCTTGCTTAAATCAATTAATTAAAAATCTTTGCAAGATGACAGGGAGTTTTCTGTGATACTGTTATCCAGAGAATTTTGTCCTCTTGTGCTAATAAACAAGTTTTTTTCTTCTTCTTAGTTTTTAGCCTAGATTGCCATGATTCATAATTGAATATAAGCTAATTTTCTACCCAAAACACTTTAAATAGGTCATTATTTTCCATTATTGTTATTATTGTTATCTTTAGTCAGTACTGTTATATCTGATGGTGGGCTTACTTCTTTAGGGAGGGTCATCCCTGCTTTCTGCATTCTGCCCGTAGGTGCTCTCCTGAAGTACTGAGAGGCAGGAACTCTGGCCCCCATTGCTGATACAGCAAATGAGGGATGAACCAGCTGAGTGACATGGTTTCTGTGAAACTAAAATAGGTGCAGCTATAATTCTAATTAGTTGGTCTATCTTCACAGCATTGAATCTTTGGTATATTATATAGCTGAGAAAGACTAAAACCATGGTAACTATACTTTGCTTTTGGAAATCTATTATTCATAATTTTTTTCTAATTATAATTCCATATATGTTCATTGCCAAAAATTAGGAAAATTTAGATGATATTAGATGATATTAATATAGATGATATTAGATGATAATAGATGATATTCATTTGAATTGTCCTATTGTTATTTACTTAACTATTTGGTTGTTGGTCCTAGTTTTCAATGATACATTATTCTGTTATGAACATATCATACATACATTTTTGTGTTGATCTCTGATTATAATAAAGCAGTATTACGCTTCCTCTTAGATTGTGTATTTTCAGTGCTAAGCTATAGAATACCAGATAGGTACACAGTTTTGTAGGTTGTGATAAAACCTCTAAAAAGGTTTTATATGATGGTATATGAACTGTTCTTTGAAGGATACATACCCAGGGCTTTGGCAGCTATGAGAGTCAGGGAATCACAACCAGGGGAAATTCAGGAGCAGCGATGTGAATGAGAATGAGCTTAGGCTGAGTGCATCTGTTTGGATGATAAGATTTAACCACAGTGGAAGGATAGGCTCGAGAAACTGGACAACATAAAGTTTGAAATGTGGAGTAAAGAATTTGAATTTGTTAGACTGGATCTGGCAACCAGAGGTCCTAAACATTGTACTATTCATTATGAATCTTTATGTAGCACATTTTGTGTGCAAAGCTCCCCCTTGTGGAGGCCCACAAGGGGTTTATACTTCAGTAAGGGTCATAGTATTTGTCCAATGAATGCAGTGGTCTGTCATGTCCTTACAATTACAGACCTCGATACAGTGCTGATTTGGAAAAGTTTGCTTATGGTGGCAATTGGAAATCTTTGGAGGTGCAGAATCAGAGTACAGCTACAACTTAAATGATGCCAATATTTTAAAGATTGTTCTCAGTATAGATTGGAGGGGCCTGGTTAAAGGCAGGAATAGTAACAAGTAGATCATGGTTCATGAAGGAGTGCAGCAGGGCTGGGAAACAAGGACTCTAAGACTTAGAAGAATGGGTCCGAGGAGAAAGGTTTGCATTTAAATGATTTAATTTAGTGGTTGGGATTACAGCGTTGACTCCTTTCAAAATGTAAAAGCCTGAGTGCCCTTCCCAGATTTGCTGAATCTGAATTTTGGGGAGAAATTTGGGACTAGATATATGTATATGTATATATTTTTAAAGCTCCCTTAGAGACTCTGATGTGTGCCTCTGGTTAGAAAACACTAAATGAATTAACGTGTTTTTTCCACCCCAAGAATTTGTCAAATTGTCTGAACATACTGTTTTGAATTTTAATACACTTAATATGCATGTGTATGCATTTTTCTTTTGCATATTTTTTCATACTCTCTTCAGTTCCTGAGAAAACTTTTTCTGTTACTTGGTGTCAAGTTGTATTACAAACTTATTAGCGTTACTCTGCAAAATCAATTTTGAGCAAATGAAATGCACTGCAAAAGTTAAACGAAATTTCTGAATTTTTTTTCTTACTAAATGATAGAGACAAAAGTCAGGATGGATGCTCAAACATGGTATTTGAGAACATCAAAGCTGGCTCTGGCCTTGGCAATTATCCGCTCGACACCAGCTGACACAAGCAGCAAAGAATACACAGAGCACCTTGCGAAGGTGGTGTCCGAGCAGGAGTCAATGTGGAGATCAAAAGTCCAAGCCTTGGAAGCTGAAGTTCTGCAATTACGCCACGAACTTCTTCTGAGCAGGATGCGTGCAGGAGTATTTAAGAGTGGTGAGTATATGAAAACATCTTCTGCAAGTATATCATTCTGGGTTTTTATTGTTTACTTTTTTTAAAAGATGTATTTATCCATTTTAGAGAGAAAGAGAGAGAGCAAGCAGGGAGGGGAGGGGCAGAGGGAGAGGGAGAGAATCTCAAGCAGACTCAGCGCTGAATGCCCAGCCTGACATGTGGCTTCACCTCGTGAACCTGAGATCATAAGCTGAGCTGAAACTAAGAATCAGTTGCCTAACTCATCGAACCACCCAGGCAGCTCTTTTTGTTTACTTTTCACTTAATTTTTTAAAAGATTTTATTTATTTACTTGACAGAGAAAGAGATCACATGTAGGCAGAGAGAGAAGGGGAAGCAGGTTCCCTGCTAAGCAGAGAGCCCGATGCGGGGCTCCATCCCAGGACCCTGAGATCATGACCTGAGCGAAAGGCAGAGGCTTTAACCCACTGAGCCACCCAGGCACCCTGACTTTTAATATAATTTTTTAAAAATTGAGTATAACTGACACACAATGTTACATTAGTTTCAGGTGTACAGTTTAGTGATTGGACAACTCTGTGTGTAATGCTGTATTCACCAAAAGTGTGGCTACCATCTGTCCCATTACATTGCTATTACAGTATCATTGACTGTATTCCTTATGGTATGCCTTTTATCCCCAGGGCTTACTCATGCCATAACTGGAGGGCTGTATCTCTCTCTCTTCTTCACCCATTTTTCCCAGTCTCCCAGCCCCCTCTTCTCTGACAACCATCAGTTGTCTGTATTTATGGGTCTGATTCTGCTTTTTGTTTGTTTATTCTTTTTTTTTTAGATTCTATTTATGAGTGGAATCCTATGGTATTTATTTCTCCATCTAACTTATTTCACTTAGTATAATACCCACTAGGTTCTTCCATGTTGCCTCAAACATCACAATCACATCCTTTTTTATGGCTGTGTAATATTCCATTGTGTATGTGTCTGTGTGTGTGTGTGTGGTTATGTGTATGTATAATATTTTCCTTATCCATTCATATATTGATGGACACTTAGGTTACTTCTATCTTAACTATTGTAAATAATGCTGCAATAATATAGGGGTACTTATATCTTTTCTTGTTAGGGTTCTAGCTTTCTCTGAGTAAATATACAATACTGGGATTATTTAAAAATTTGATGTTTCTATTTTTAATTTTTTGAGGAGCCTCTATACTGTTTTCCACAGTGGCTTTACCAATTCTATTTTATTTCATCTTCACAATTATTTGAAAATTGTTTGGTTTCCTAAAACTAGACTTCTTTTTCTTTGCCCTATAAATATTTTTTTACTTGTAGTCTTCATTAAAAGTTTATTGTTACTTCCTAATGAATGAGGCTACATTAGATATTGGGATGAAGTTGGAGAATGAAAATATCTAGATGTGAAGGCAATAATGTTTTAAGCTTACTGGATAGAATTTAAAATATCATTCTGTAACCTTATTATTTTACTGTATATGTTATGATGAATTCAGATTAAATAATTCATCTAGCAGTCTTGTATCAAGTACCAGCTATGGTCCAGGTATGCAGTGGGTGGTAAAGACCCAAAAAACACTAAAGGGGAGCTGCTGTCCTTGCCATTAAGTACCTACCATTCTAGTAGAGAAGATAGACCTATAAATAATTAACCCAGTGTCATAAATGCTTTAATAAAGATACTGACAAAGCACAGAGGAAGAAGCCATTCATTCTGCGTGGTTTTGAAAAGATTTCTCAGGTCAGACACTCAAAGTTCTGTCTACTAGTCATGGTCACAGAGCATGCGGCAAGAGGCAGGGACATGACCAAAGGCAGAGCAGGAGTGAAATAAGTCAAGCAGAGAGAGTCAATTATCATATGGTTTCACTTATTTGTGGAGCATAACAAATAACACGGAGGACATGGGGAGATGGAGAGGAGAAGGGAGTTGAGGGAAATTGGGGGGGAGATGAACCATGAGAGACTATGGACTCTGAAAAACAACCTGAGGGTTTTGA